>JAJKFJ010005880.1:0-18467 GCA_027382625.1 Tetmemena sp. SeJ-2015
TATAAATAATAATTAATTTAAAAACCAGCACTTATTCAGTATTAGTTAATAAATCGTATTACTATCTTATGTAAACTTGCAACCTAAATGGACTGAACTACCAAATTGGTCAGCAACTATACTACGCCAACATGACTCTAACTGACATACAAAACAACTTAATGGGAAACATCTTCTCCGTCATTGGAAGTATTAACGCCATCGCTGAGGTCTTGTCTGGCCAGTCTACCATCACTCCAGTCATGATATATTTATTTCACATTAGCTCAAATTAAATTTACAATTATTTTAATTAAAATTCTAAAGATTTGATTATAAGAAAGAAGAAACTGATGATAACTCTATTGTTTTACAATATATTTGAATGACAGACTTGAAAACAACATTTGCAAACTTCCAAACTCTTGGGCAGAACTTGGGCTCAGTGTACAGAGCCATCTTTGGATTCAATCAAAATAAGCTTAAGAGCCAGAATCCAGGCGCTTATGTTAATTGATCATCTCAATTTAGCCTGCACTATAAGGATTAAGATTGAACACTTACTCTTTTAATTATGAAATCTTTCTCTCTCTTAGATTCTATTTAGGGTAGTAGAGAATGGGAATTATAAGAAATTTAAAAACTAAATAGACTATCTTAATCTTCAACGGTAAATAATTCGGTAAAAAATAATATTATTAAATATCCTTAGAATATTAAACAAAAGTAAAATGATTTATTAATTTTATTCTTTTAAATGCAGATAAAAATTTTATAACTGGTTGAAATAATATATATAGAAACATTAAGAAAATAGTCATTTAAATATAAGTTAAGCTGCTTCAAAATTTAGAATGCTTTTTAAATTTTCTCACATCTATTTATGTCAACAAATAAAAAATAATTTGCGCTAGAACCTTTCTAATTATAGGAATAACAGACCGTATCAGAAAATATTGACGCTATAATAGAGAGGATTCTCCTAAACCATTTATACATAAATTAAAGATATTTGCATTTATCGATCAGTTTAGTAATTATAACTATAAATTTGAAAGCAGTAATAATATCAGTGAAAATTGATAAACATATATATATTTATTTGTGTGTTGTGAAAATGAAAAGATCTGCACACTTATGCTTGATGGCTTTGGCTGTATGTCTCGCAATCTCCATGCCCTTCTCCTCTGCAAAGACTACTATTATTTATTTACAGTTCTGTCTATGAAGAATGGACAAAAGGAAGAAGGATTCAAGACTCAGTCAAACTTAAAAGCCCCTGCTGCAACTAGTGCTCCTACTACCACCGCACCTAAGGCTGCAACTGTAACAACTACCGCACCTACCACCACCCCCAGCAAGACCTCCGCTCCTACAACCACCGCACCTAAGACGACTTAAACTACAACTACCACTCCTCCTCCCACCACTAACATTTTCAAATGCTTTTATTTAAAATTAAGATATGCAGTTCCCATATTATCTCAGCTTAATTAATTATCTTAGTCTTAAATTTAAAATGCATTTTTATATAAAAATTAAGCAATAATTTTTTTTAACTTTTATAATACCTATAATTATAATTATTGATTTGCAAGTTAAGCTGTTAATATTGTGATAAAAATCTATATTATATTTTAAATTAATTTTTGAATTTGATTGATGACTCTACTGTTGAAAATTACAACAGAATTGAAATATGCGTGGGTGTGATTTTTAATTTTGCAAATAGCAACAATTTAAATTTCTAAGTATTTAAATTTTAAAGTTTTGTTGATTTTATAAGGAAAACTCAATTACTATATGGCCTAATAGCGATGATTATCATGTTAAAGATAAAAAAAATTCTGGAATTTTAAAAATGTGATTTAATAAATATGGAGTATTGAACTACACCAAAGTGGATTCCAGACCCTCTTTTGAATGGCGCTGACTACGAACTTATTAGGTACTACGTTTGGATTGCAACTTCCGCCCAGACTGGATTCTACAGAGGCCTCTACAAGAGCACAACATTCACCACCAGCACAACCTGCTTAAATAACGCCACTCTCCACGACGTCAGAGTCCTCCAAATTGCCCAACAAAACGGCATTCAATTATATTTTCACTCTCTACCAATTTGAAAATCTCTTCGTCGCTCAGGAAATCTACTAAAATGCAAATCTTTCTAACAAATGTGAAATATTATTACACTAAGTTTACTTTGTAATTCAGAACTGCCAGTTCGATGACATGCTTAACGATATAATGAGATACTTGGACTAGACTCCTCTGACTATTCAGGTGTTCTTCGGCAATATTCTGGCTAACGCAATCGCCTTAACCACTCTCTCTACCCAGTACAGTTAACTCACCGCTGAGGCCGTCTAGCCCGACCCTACTAATAAGACTCAAGTTCAGACCTACTATCTCAACATTCTATTATGTTGTTAACCTTTTCACAATTTATGGAAAACTAGTTAGGTTCATTGGAGGCTTTGACCAGACTAAGCTCGTCTGACCTTTAATTATCCTAGATCAACATTCATATTAAATTGCTATTTAATATAGTTAAATAAAACCTTTATTTTTTATAAATTTGTGAATTAATTTGAGTGAACATAATGTTAAGTATGAATGACTTATAAATAATAGTTTACCTCTACAATTATTTTATCTTAAGAGAAGTAATTGATGAAAATAGTAATAATAATTATAGGTAATGGAGAAATAGAAATAAGCGGCAAAAACAACTAGTTAGCAAGTAGTGTAGGATGATGTGGTAATCCTTTAGAAGAAAAGACTGCTGAAAGTGTTTGATCCTTTGAAGCATATGATAAATGGGTATGTGCTCAACCACTATCAGTTTCTAAACAACAGCATTCAAAACCACTATCAACAAAACCTAATAAAGCCTTTCTTAACTAATAGTCTGAGTTGGATAGCAGCATCATCTTTGCCTTTAGCATACTTAACTAAATCAATTATGATCCCTGCAGCTTATATCGTACTGAGCTCTTGTTATGTATTCGTCTAAGAACTGAAAAGCCAGAGAGCAAGTTACCTAAAGCACTTCCATGCAAACTAAATAAACGAAGACTCAAATATAATAGACAACCATAATAGGAGAGTGATAGTGCTAGCCGCTCTCTATCTATTTTATTTATCAAACTAATCCTAATAAGTTCTCTGCCAAAACTCTAAACGAAATAGAATCACTTCTAGACAAAGAAATACAGTCAATCAAAATAAATAATCAAGATATGGCATAGAACTGAATAGTTAACAATAAGATTCTAATGCATGTGAAGATGTGAAGAGTATCAACATAATAAGTATATCAATTTATTTATGTCCATTAATTATTTCGCTGATTGATTATATTTGATCACATTATTGAGTATCTTCAATGCACAAATAATTTTAGGATCAAGTTTTTAAAGATTAGTTGCCTATCGTGAAGAAAAAAAAGCTATCAAGTTAAAAAAACTCCTGAAATAACATTTTATTTATATAAACTAAGTTTCTTTTATTTATTTTCATTTTTTTTTAATAATTCTAGTAAATAATTTAATATGAACATTTTAATGAATTTTGACTAAGCTTTATTCTTGCCATAATTTCATGATAAATAAATTAATTAAACATAGATACCCAAGGGTAAAAGTATGCTTTGGATTTATCTCAATATATTATTTTTAAAAAATAAATAACTTATTATATGAAGTGAAACGCAAATTAAATTTCATTCTAACACTAATAAGATTGATCTTTTTTTAATTCAGTATAGTTTAGAGTTTAATTTAAATTGGCGATTATTAAAAGTAAAAACTCTTAAAATATTTTGACACAACTTAATTGAAGCGAGAAAATGTGCACACTCTCCTCCATATTTATTTATACTTAAATAAAATTAATTTACTTAGATGAATCCAAGCTAAAATTAGTAAAGCTTCTAATTATTTACAGACAATTTTACAACCTCATAACCATTTAAAAAAATAAGATTAAGTTAATCACCTCAAACTAGCATTTAAATTAATCACAGAACCTATTCAGTAGGTACTTCATTCTTTAAACTTTTCTTAAAAATTTAATAAATGTCATTAACAAGTATAAAATATATAATAAATTAAATTTATAAATGAGATTCTATTTTATTTCATCAAATAAACTCTTATAAATAAATATTTAAATTACTAGTTTTACAATGTTTCATAATTATTTTTAATAAGACTAATTAAAAAGATTTTAAAAAAAAGAACATTACATAGGATAATAACTGATTTCTCTAAACAGCACGAAAGTGCTAGTTTTTTGAAATTGATTATTAATTGTATTCCTAATATATTTACTTTTACTTTTACTTTACTTTTTAAAAAAAAGAACATCTAATTATTTGAAATATTCATTCGAGATCAAATAGTTTGTATGATAAATTCCTCAAATCAATTGATCCTATTGAGTTTGAATTTGCAAAAGCTAGTATTGTTTAGCATCCTTTTAGATCTTGATCTTATTTAGGCTTGTTTATTTAAATCAATTGATTAACAATATCGATTCCTTAGAATTAGCTATCAATCACCTCATCGTTTTTGTCAAGATAAAAATTAAAGCTACTTCAGGTGGCATTTATCGTATAACTAAGATTATTTGTTCTAAAAAAATCCTATAGCAGCTGTTGATTTGTCATGGTTGAAATCTATTTGATAAATTGATTTAGAAGCTGTAAATTTATATCTCCCTCCGAAAATAATAAATCTACTTGAGTAAGTTGCGTCTCTCTTCCCCAACACATTGTCTATATCTAAATAAGCTTCTCCTACTTTATAATATGATAGCATTATATGGAGTTCGGAATTATGAGACATATCCACTTCAACTGACTACCAAACAAATTGAGCTCTTCTCTAACTTATTATTAATAAGAAGAATAATTATGTAGAAAATATGGAAGATACTCTAAAAAGAATAATAAAACATGTACGGACCTTAAATTAACCACGAAGTCAGTCTGTTTTTGTAATTTTAAAATAGCAACGCCATCTTCTAATGCCTCTACTCCTAATCTCATCAATACTTAAGAATAAGGATTTAATTCTTTTAAAAGATCTGATTAAACTAAACTAAATCATATAGAGACAATACACTTTCATTTATTGAATAACTGAAAAATGAATACAGTTGTAATTTATATTTAACAAATCTAAAATATTATTAGAATTAGAGGATCATTGATTATAGTTTATCTTTCATTAAGAATTAATGAGATTTGTTTAGAAAAGAAGTCATAAAATCTTTGAAAGGTACACACCTTTTTCTCTCATTATAGCTGAGAATTTAATAAAAAACGAATTAAATTAATAATAAAAATTCTAATATCGAAATCTGACACAGTTGAAGTGTGAGATTTTGGTCTGAAATTATTACCATTCGATTAAGCATGAAATTCTAAGCAACTTTGACCCTTGTAACTTCTTCTTAGGAGGTGTGTGTAGTTACCTCAGTCATAAGTTTGTGAACTTGGTTAATTTCTTGGTTCGGAGACAAAGTCAAAAAGATCTCTTAGCAGAGAGCTCCTATCGTAACGGAAGCTCCTATTAACATTAAATGAGCTATCAAATAAGCCCCATATTCAGCTACCTACTTTACAATTTAACTGCCAACATTTTACAACTCTTCATTTATTTTTTTAATTTAATTCCGATCTTCATTTAAATTTTAACTATATAAAAATAAATTTTATATTTAAATTAGAATTAGAATTAAGTTCAAATTACACAAGTTGTGATTATACTCGGTTTCATGAAAGTTGTTAGCTTAAATAATATTTTATAAATCTTTTTACAAGATGTAAATTTAGATTACTTAAGGAATTATTATATTCAATTTAGTCATTTGAACTTAATAGAGTTTCAAATAATTAGAAATTAATCTAAAATCACCTGTTAATTGCTCTCATTAATTTCAAAATAAAATTATCTCTGTTAATTAATATTTTTAAAGATAGGAATTTATCTTCTTAAAATTCTTTACCAAATTTTAAGAAGCTAAGAGTAACTAAAATTAAGAATTGTGAGTGAGTAATAAGAAAAGATTCTCAAATCTACCATCAATAAAAATAAAGTTAGCAATTTCTGAATTTTTGTGATTCTATATATCTATATTGTTTGCAAAAATATCTTCGTAATTAATAAAAGATTTTTGAAAATATAATTAAACTTTCTAACTTGATAAGCCTTTTATTACAGCATTTCTATCTATAATATGCTTTCATTATGTAGAATTTCAACAAAAAATAAATATTTTAAGTTGATCAATAAAATGGAACATAATTGGCTCTTTTAATTTTAAACAAAAAAATAAGCACGAAGAGCCCAAAACTTTGAGATAGCTCCTCCGAAGATTAATATAAATCTTATTCCAATTTATTCCTACCAGTAAAAATATTGATAACTAATTGTATGTTTTAAATAAATAAAGGCACTGTTATCAGGAAAAATGCAAGATTCAGAAGCATTAACGCAGTCTTAAGAGTGAAACACATAAGCCACAATTACTTTGAATATAATTAGCAGGACTAATATAATGATGCTCTCTTATTTGGTATTACGTCAATAATTGGAGTTCATATTTAATGGAGAGGTGAGTGAAATATGGTGAGCTCTTAAACCAAATTGAGCAGTTTGAGATCTGCTCTTTCTAGAAATCGGAGAGGTTAATATCTTAAAAGATAAAATGAATTAGATACCATATTAAATAGGGATAATGATTAGACTGGTGGGTGATTTTAATGAATAAATTTATTTATGGCTTCAGATTATCTTAAAAATAAAAGTTATAATTTTGAGCTGTACCCAATGAAAACGAAAATATTTAGAATCTTATTTAGAGAGAAATAAATTGAATTAACTTAATTTACCTGATTTAATTTAAGATTTAGTTAATGATAATTAATCATAGGAATGGGAATGAATGCTATACCTTTTTAAGATTGAAGCATCAAACTTTACTCTGACATAATTACTTCCAAAAATTAAAAGGGTAATTTTTTAATTGAAAAGCAAAGTTAGGGGTCTTGATTGACACTGCTAGTTATTTTACTCTTTAGTTATTATTTAAGTTGTGCAATAGTTCTCTCAATGCAAGTTTATCTAGTTCTTGTGCCATTGATTAAGTATAAATACACTTTCTATGATTCCTTATTATCGCCTATTTTGATAATAGAGCACTCTTGTCTATGAAATGTTGGACTACTAAATATAAATTAGAGTTTATGCTATCTTATTAAACTAGTCTCTATTTTAGAGTCTTTTCTTGTCTCAATCAGTTAATAGAATATACATCCTTCATGAAAAATAATAATTTGAAAAGTGTTGTCATCACAAAATCCATCAACAAAATAATTATTATTTTAATTTAAATCCATAATTTTATTTATAAATTAATTATTCTCATTATAATTTACATTCAATATAAGCCATAATTTAATTGATATAGAAAAAACTACAAATATAATAGGTGATTGCTATCTACTTAAGATAAATGTTTCTGCGAATTTTTAATTAAAAATAAAAAAAAAATTGATCTGAATCATCTTCCGAGCCAATCTAAATTAACATAACTTTGTAGTTATAATATTTATATTGGGCAAAGTATCTCTCGCTCACTCAATTAAAAAATTTGAATATAATAAATCAAATTTATAATTAGAAGACTCAATTCTCCAGTAAATTCTTAATCATAATAGAAAAATGTAAATAAAATTGAATATGATTGACAATAAAACAAGAAGAATACCTTTGAGTAATTTGATAGTTGTGATGGAGAATTTTTTAAGATCTGATTCGTACGAAGTCTTGATTTCTGATATGAATTCCAGCTTATATAAATAATTATCTTAGTTTCATGAGATTTTTTGTCAGTAATTAGCTCATATCTGTGCTGTCTGTTCTTGAAAGGATCATTTATTCTGTAGATTTAGGAGCTTATCTTTCCAACCATAGATTCATCAACTGCACTGCAAAAAGTAAATAGATATGTCTCACCTTTTAGTTCTGCAAAATTAAATAGAAGTATTTTAATATTAGACAAAATTGAGTAACTCAGCCTCTATTTTAATTTGCAGGCTATAAATTCAATTTAGTTTAAGAAGTTTTATTTTTTGGCGCTTACTCCAATTTGGCTTTAAACCTGCTTTTATTTTGGTCTGAGAATGGTGGTGGGCGATCTAGTTAATTCTTATGATATAGGTATAAATTAGCTTTATATAGTTTTAGCAATATAGGCTGGCAAGGAGTATTTACAGTATCAATTTTAAGCATAATTGTGTAGAGCTTAGTCTTCTTTCATCAAGGCTTTACAAAAGCAAACACATCACATTTTGAAAAATAGAATCGAACAGAGAATATCTAAAAAATATATGTTTTAAAAATTAATATAGTGAATTTAAAGTATAAATGCACAAACATTAATTCTTTTTCATAATAAATTTTATATAAAATAAATTTATTTCAAAGTTTTAGAATAATTGATAAATTTGAGTTATTAATTTAGCTTGGAAATCTAAAATCCAAATTGGTAAAATATACGATATTTTTCTCTAGAAATATAAATTTAATCTTTTAACTAAAAATATATTTAATGATTTTAATTTAAATTTTGTTGCAATCTTATATCCATAGACCAGCTAAAATATAATAAGCTTTTTCAGATAGGAAGAATAAAAAGTCCCTATTATTTTAAACTTATAAATAATTTTAATTATATGTTTATTTTTACTTCTATAAAATTGAATGAAATTATACTTTTGTATATTTGTATTTAAATAAATTTTTAGATGAAATCTTTGAAATATAAATAAAAGTTATGAGGAATTAGAAACCACTACTAAGATTATAAAACAATATGATCAAGATTATAATTTGATAATTCGTTTCAACTATCCTAAAGACTTTACATTAAAGTCTTGACTTTCATGACCTTATGTTAATTTAAACCTTTTGATTGAGGAGGGCATATTGTTTTTTATTTGGCTTCTCGATTGAAGCTCCTCAATTTGAGCAGAAATTCACCTTATAAGACTCTCCAAAAAAATAGAATTTTTAAAGCCAAACTTTAAAGATAGACCTCCCTGACATTAATCAAAAATGATAAAATTATTTTATATTAGCCTCTCCAAATATCTGAGCTAATTAATTATTTATACTGTCAATCTGCTATCTATGAGCTTATATATAGTCATCAATTCAAGTTGAACATTTATAATACTCAATGTATCATTTATTATTTTAGCAATTTTTCTTTTAAAATTACTTCATGCAAAATTTAATAACCGAATAAATTAAATTATCAAAGATTAGAGGCATCTAAAATTATTAAGTAAAATTTTATAAAAATTTAAATTCCTCTATTTCAAAATCTTTTTAATTACTAATTTATTTATTTTTGTTGTAAGAATTGACCTTTTATATTCCTTGAGCATTAATTAAGACAGATTTGATTGCAGATTGTAGTGTGTTTGACTTGTGCATTTTGTATATGATTTTTTCTCTTTGCGAAAATTAAATATAAAATTTCTGCTTTACTTCCATGACTGCATTTGGAATTATCTTGTTGTAGAATTTGACTGCTAGTATCTGCAACTCAACTCTCTGCCTGGTTCTTAAATATACTAGTATTTCTTGGAAACAACTTGAGCTCAATAATTAATTGCAGATTTTGTTTTGCATTTTAGTATTTAATTTATATTCAATAAAACTTTAATCTCCTTTTTGTTATCGAAATAAAATTATTATTTAAATGATATAATTGAAAATAATTTTATTTTAATCAAAAGTTTGAAATGCAGTCTATCATAATTAGGAGAATGAATGTTAAATTTATAAGTTAAGTTTCTTTGCTAAGAATTAAAAAATATTTAATCAACGTTTCTCGATCTCTTGTATCATAAACACGCAAAAAATCAAACCTTAAATTTTTGCTCAGAGATTCATTGGAATTATTTGATAAGATTTGATCAATGGATATGATGAGTTGAAGTAGTTTTAGAAATATGCTTAGGAAGGGTCAATGGATTTATCAATGTAGTTTTCCACTCTTGATAAGAATGGTTTGAGCAGTCCAAAGAAAGTCTCTCTCACTTGGTTCACGAAATCTTCACTCTCTGGGATATGAGTAAACTATAAACTTATTTGCAATAGATATTTAAGAAAGAAATAAAATTGTATATCTGGATAGGCTTTGTCATACTGATTAATTCTTGAATTTTTAAGAGTGTTAAGAATTCTGATATACATAGTCTCATCTGGCACACATGGAAGGTCAATTCAAATGCGCAAAATACATTTAATTAAAATGCAAATCACTTTGCTTGAATACAGTTAGTGTAGCAGGCATCTATATCTACTACAACCATCTCTGGAGACATGCCATCAAAGAAGTCAAATCCATTCACCATGCTGTTAGACCCATACAAGCACACTATCGGCCCATCGCAGTGCCCAGCTAAATTCTCATTGCCAGGTTGGATGTAAGTATTCTACCACGTGAGAGGGAAAAGCAGCTATTTAAGTCCTTCTGCAACATAGAACTGTAGTGAATACTGGGAACTCACCAAAATTAATAAATATAATAATAATAATGACTGACTTATCGAATAGGAGAGCTTTCCAGCAGTAGAAAATAGACTTCACATCCAGCACATCAAACAATATCTTAATGGCATAGGTGTTCTTATTTGGCAGCTATTCCAGAGTTCCCTCAGTTATAGAGAACACTTTGTTGAACATGTGAATGTTATAGTTTGAGTTAAATGGAGGAGCTGGAATCGTTCTCAGAAATGCAATATGAGCTACCAGTTCAGCAAATGCTAACCTGCGATTCTCAAATATTTAGTTATTGAGAACGTTATCTGGAGTTCTAATCTCATCAAATAAAGAGAGGAGGATCTTTCTAAATACATCGTGGTACTCAGTTTCAGTTTCTAAGCATAGAGCCACAGGTACATATCTTTTCTTTTCATACAATTGCTCGAGCTAATCCTCTTAGTCTGAACCATCCATCGGCTATGATTGGCTTTTTATTCCAAAGTTACAAGTGCCTCTTGTTAAAAACTGATCATTTTAGTTGACAAACTCATCATCAAAGTTTTCATCCGCACTCATCTCTTCAATCATATTAGGCTTAATGCTGCAATAGTTATAGGGATCTTCATAGTTGTTGCCCGATGTCTTGTAATTAGACTGAGATGGTTTCTATCTATTGTGACCATAGTAGTCATCATAGGCCTTGGGTTCTATTTGAAGTCTAAATGGGTTGTTTTACCCGATCTGATACTTTTCATCGTAAGTTCCCTCCTCAGAGTTTAAATGCTCTCTTATTTTTTGAACATCTTTGATTTTGAAGGCGTTGCTCTTTGGTCTAGATCTTAGTGCCCTGGAATTAGCACTTTGTCTAGTGGTTTCTTAAGGCTAAATTTCTGTTTAATCAATCAAATTCTAAAATACTGCTTCATTTGTAAGGGCGGCTTCTATATTACTTGACCCAAACTTTGGGGAGGTAATATAATCTCTTTAGTCATCTAAGTTGGTACTGGGAATCTTAATTTAGCTTCTCTGATTGGGAGTGTATAGTTGCTAGTCACTCAAAATATATGAGAATGCTCTTTGTTCAGATTAGCTTTATAATTAAACAGCATCTTCATTTCTAATACTCTAAGAATTAAAATAATTTATTCTGATGTGAAGATTATAAATAAATCTAATTTGAATTTTTGGGGAATTTAAGTAAGTATGATTCACCTTTAAGGTCAGAAATTTTTTAAAAAATAAGTCTGAGTAGTTAAGTTTGGAGCTTTATACCAACTTCTTTATAATTAATTTAAACGCTTCGTTCTTTTAAAATCTACTATGAAAAAGAGTAACTGATTTATTATGTTTATAAAAATAAGCCAATACTATTTTCCAAAAATCACTGTTCTTTAATTCTCCAGAAATATCTTGATCCTTATAAATTCTCATTTTTAAAAATGAATTTCATCTAAAAAGCAAAAAAAGCAAAGATTTAAACTTAAAAACTTTTTCTTTAAAAATTGTTAAAATGTGAATCATCTAATAATTTGTTGATTCTGTGAAAATGAAGATTTTCATTGATTATATATTTATTGGCTTTTAAAAATTTTTACATCTTTAATTAAGGTATTAAAATATATTTAGATTAGCTTTAGTTTGAAGCTACAGCTCCAGGAGGCGCCCCAAGACAAGAACCAACATGAAGATCTTGCAGTAGCTTTCCCATCTGCTCCTTCTTCTTTTAGTCTTTGATTTTATGGTCTTTTTGTTTTTGGTCATGCTCTGCTCCTCCTGAACTGAGTAGGATATTTACCTTGGAGTGGGGTGTCTTAGGAATAATTTAATGCACATTAGTTTTCTTAGAAACCTCAGTCACTTCATGAAGTGTGCTAATCTTAAATAAATAAAAATTAAATACACTTGCCTTTTACTGTTATTTGTTTATAGATTTTTAAAAATAAATTAAATTTAAATTAATTATTGACTTCTGTTTATTTATTAGTTATTTGTCTATAAGTTCATCGCATGTCAATTAAAGTGTCTTGTCATTCCTTTGCTTGATAATTTCTTATAGTTTCTTCCTGTGCTGCTAAAATAGTGTGTTATTATACAATTTAATAAGGATTAAAAGAAATATATTTTAAAATATAATTTAACTTTAGACAAACATATAAAGCTGAAGCAGTTCTATACTCTCTATTCCCTAATTATTTATTGATAAAATGAGCAACAAAATTCAATTTTAATTAAACAGTTTGTATATTGACCTCACTCATGTGATTGCTGTTTTGATTGGTGATGTTGCTGCCTTCCCTGGAGACAGATGAGTTGTTATTTCTATTTGCACTGTTAGTTCCTTCTCTTGAATTAGCATTATGATTCTTAGTGAGTCTGTTCCTAGTGGTGTTCTTTTTGTTTTGGTGTTGCTTCCTTAGTATTTCAGTCATGATGTCGAAATCTTTGGAGGAAATATATTGAATTAAATTTCGGCTTCGTTGATCTCCTCGTAGAATATGAGGACATGGATGAAGGTGTTGAATCCTTCCTAGTCAGTGGTCATAAACGAGTAGAACTTGGGCTCTTGACTTGAGTACTCGACTGCTACCTTCTCAGGGAACACAAACTATAATAAAGATTAGTGGTGACGCAATATTCAGACAAGGGATGATGATGATACTTACTTGTAGGTAGTTGTTCACTCTCTCCTTGGATTGATACATAGTGAATAGGACTTCAGGGGGGATTGCAAACCCCTTCTTCTCCAAAATTTAAGCTATATAATTGTTAAGAAACTATAATGTGGTTACTGGCCAGAGTCTTCTGGTTAACTCCTGCTATGAAGAAGTTTTTGACTAGAGTATTTGGGATATTTGGTATTTTTGATGTATTTTGCATTTTACTTCCCTTAATATCCCAATGCTTTACTCTTTAAAGTGAAGAAATAAAATTTATTTTCAAAAATTAACAATCCAATCTGTATAAGAATAATTTATTAAAGTAATTATTTATAATGCTATATCTTGGAGTTTAATATATTTTTATATTTGCAAAGTCGAAGAACAATTATAATCCTATATGTATAATCTTTTAATTGAATAAGAAATTAAGTTTCTTACTTTTATAAAGAGCAGTTAAACGTAACTTCAAAAGAGATTGGACTATAATAATAGAAAAAGGGGATAAATATCCATTTTAGAAGCTGTTCACACCTGATTCATTTAAAGAGAATACAATATTTTGATATCAAATTGCTAAATTATAAATTAGTTCAATGAAATCCAAAAATATTTTCTTGACTTTATCACTCAGCTTACTCATCTACATAAGTATAAAATTTTCTCATTTCATTCCATAAAGACTTTTTAAAAAAATTTAAGTCATATTTAATTAAAGATATAAAATAAATTGATAATTTTGAGTATGGTAGATCAAATAGAGGGTCAAGCAGCTTACAATAACTATTGTGTAAGATGCTTGTTCTATGGCTACCAACACTGCTCCTACTTAACATCGACTAAGGCTGCATCTTGCTAGAAGACCATTTCAGCTTCCTCTTGCAGCAAAAAGGTCAGCACCAATTTAGACTAATGCGATTCAGGCAATGACACTATTTGCAATTCAAATCTCACTGTCACAGACAGGAAGACCCAAACTTTCGCATTCGCTTTCGATTCTTATAAATATTGCGTAGTCGGATTCTAAAACACAGCTGGCACAAATTATTTTTATACTACAGATCTCTCTGCTACCTTATCCTTGCAACCTGCTGGCACTTATGGATTTAATTATGGATATACCACTAGGAGTAATGTTACAATGACCTCACTCAATTCGAGTAAAGCCACTTCTCCAATCCTTATCAGCGCTGGCTATGGTGGAGGATACTTGGTTTATAATGATAATGCAAAGCCTTCTATTTTCAAAATTACTGTTTATAAAGATGCAGTTTGGTTATAGATCAATAAGAATTAATTTAAAAACTTATATTTTAAGATATAAAGGAAGCTTAATATATTTATACGAATGAAGGATATTTTTTTTATGTTTACAAGTATCTGTATTAATTATAAATATAATTCTTCAAATTTAACTAATTTATTGCTTATTTTTGCTTTTAATTAAATTTCCTTATAATGAAGAACTTGGGTTTGAGTATTTTAGGTTTATTTATTTCTTAACAGATTTTGTGATTTGCTTTTTTACATTAGCTATCAAACTGTTCTTTTATAAGAAATTGTAAGCACAAACTAGCGATGTATTTATATTACAAAGTATTATTGCATTGATTATCATTTTGTTCTGGTTTATTTTGTTCTAGTCTGGGATATATCTCTGAGATCTTTGCCATCTAGTTTTGCATAGATGGCGTTTACCTCCTTTTAGTATTGGTCTAATTATTTTAAGTTGACCTCCCCTGCTTGCTTGCGTTTCTCTTCCACTCTTATTTATTGACTGCCTATAAACTTCCTGAAGTAAATGGTCAGGTACACGTCAAGCCCAAGCAGCAAGGTGGTGAAGCAGACGTACACCATCACATTCTTGAATGAATCCAGTCCCACTAAGAATTCTCGCTAGTTGTAAGCTATGTATGAAGCTAGGAACTTATAATTAAACAGCATCGCCACTGAAACCAAAAAGTTTAACCTTATTCAACAACTTAAAATTATACTACACAATATTTTCTTAATATGATCAGTATATCTAAATCCTAATTTAATTAAAGATATTTGCAGAGGTAGTAGAATTATAGACACACTTATTTGAAATATTGTACTATTAAAATTATCAATTTTAAAGCAAATTAAATGATATAAGTGTACATTTAAAGTGAAGAGTGAATGCAATCATCTGAAGCCAATACAAAATCCATAGAGTCCATTTTCTCTGAGTCCTGCCCATTACCAGCAATCTTGGAGCCAATCTAAAAGCAAGCAGAGCTAATCCAAATCCACAGCCCTCCGCAATCAAGTATCCAAATATGTAGACAGAGTACTGCTCGGAGTCATACAATTCTAGTACTAGGATTAATAGATAATTATTTATTAATGCGACGAGTATGCTGATGAATTAGTTAACGAGCACTACGAGGTTGAGAAACCTGAAGGAGATGTAAGGGCAAGATTTAAGCTACTTAACTTTAAAGAAATTATTAGACATTTTCAATTAATATAGTAGAGAATTTAAAACAAAATCGTCAATCACAAAATAAAAGAGATTAAAATAACCCCCCCAAGCCCTTAATATTTATTGCTTTCTCTATAATCTGATTATTTTTACTATTATCTTAATTCTAATTCTATAATGGAAGAATTCCATCTCATCTCTATTACACACTATTGAAAGTCATCTCAGCCTCCGCCTCCTCATAATCTATAAATCCATCTGATTCTAGTTTCCCTTTCAGATTTTTATGTTGGATGGGATTTCCGAACTCTTGATGATTTTTCCACATTTTTCAGATGGATTGCGGGATCGCTCTTTAAACGAGATCAGATAATCTGTTAATTGCGTAATTAATTAAACTTTTGAAATATAGAGATTCGAACCTATAATGTATAAATTCCCGACCGTTGCCAGTAGGCCACCCGGACTCCTCAAACCCCCTCCCTCTCCCCTTTATTTTATAGTCCTTACCATCGATTTTCTTTTAGATTCTCTACTATAATCTTAACGTCACCCAATTCAAATAATTAAATTGATAACACTAACACTTTCCTTCTATCTCAATATAATTCAAATTTATGATCAACTTCTTTTATTAATTTTATCAAAATATTATTAATATAATTTTATTTTATTCTCACTTAAATGATATTTCATTATTTAGTCTTGGGGCGGGTGAGAGACTTCTCTGCTCTAGTAAGTTGTTAAACTTCTACTAGTCTTCCTTGATGGCGAATATCTTGCTGAGTCTCTAGGGTTGGAACTGCCAGCAGAACTCTCTAAACTCAAAGATGAGGCTCTCTTCCTTCCTTTGCGTCTTGTCGAATTCACCCAAGAAAGTAGACAACTAAGTCAACCCATACGATTATTCACAATGAATTATTATAAAATGAATTATAATGTAATTCAAATTGACTAATAAAATACACTAAAGGAAATTATAAAAATAAATATGTTACCTATCCTCTATATACCGAAGAAGCTGCAGATTCGAATCTTAGTTGAAATCTTTCTAGTAGATACTCAGTATTCTGGGTAGAGAAATATAAGCAGTATCCTTTTTGAATTTCAGTTTCTTCAGTAAGAACTCCTCTGCTCTTTGTTTTAGCTGAGAAGCAAATTTATTAGTTTCAAATACTTTCAGCCGAGCCACTCGCTTCACTGGCAAGAAAAATCCAAAGCACATCAATTCAATTTATAAGGTGTATTATGATATTTTAATGGCTCTGGATCTTTGACTTGGAATTGGGGACAGCTGAATTCTACCTTAGGGCTCTGTAGAATGAAAGTAGAGACCTTCGGAAGGTCCATGGAAAATCTCAGAATAGAATGTTGAATCTCGAAATAATAATATTTTATCAGCTCATTTATATCGAAAGCATTAATTTTGTAGCCGCAAATGCTAACTTTGCAACTCATTTAGAAAGCCTGCCACATGGAGTAATTTCCAATTTTTTCAATAGCTTCTGGCTAACTCATCATATGCAGACCTAGATTATACAATATCAGGAAGTTATAGAGATTTAGGAAGAACACTTGCTTTTCTATGTCTGTTTACAATTCAGGTTAATGATTGCTGAGGTAGTCAAAGTATTTCTAGAAATATATCAGCTCTTGCTGCACTCGAGTTTAAATTAAAAGTTATTTCCTTCTCTTTGAATTAGCCTTTCTTCTCTATGAAAGGGCAGTTCTTCCTCCAAAAGTCTATTATTTTTAAACATCATTTCAGTTAGAAATTAATCCAAAATATAATTTGAGCCTTATTTTTGTATCTAAAATATTTAAATAATCTTTCATTTTAATATCCTCGACTGCATTTTATTTCATCTTATAATTTATCAGTATGAGATTTTCAATTTATTATTCTCATTTTTTAATATAAAATTGTAGACAAGATTATTTTGTGGAGTAAATTTTATGAGACATTTTCAGGGTTCTACATCTTCTAATATAGATTAAGTGGATTATCTTTGTAAGTTTTTCTGCTAAAATCGTAATCATACAAGATAGATAAGTTATCTCCAGACCTAGAAATTAATATACATTTATAGTAAGAAGAGGTGGTAGTTTGTATCTACTCCCCTTAAGTTCCATTACCAACAACAGTAGCAGTTTTAGTTAGTATAGAGTTATCTCTAAAATTATATTGCACAAAAGAAAATGCGAGTCTTAAGCAGACTTTGAAACTGAAGTTGAGGAATCATTGGATCCACTATCCGAGCTTTTCTTATCTAGCATCCTTTTCTCCAACTTAAGTTTAATTAGATCTGTGACATTCGTATTTCTCTTATCCTTTTCCTTTTTATTGTTGCCTATAGAGGATTTTGGAACTAGCAACTTGCTGCTCTAGTTATGAGTTTACCTTTGAGTTGAGAATTAACTGAGCTCCTCAAAATTTTTAACAGGAGTGGAATTTTTATTTCTTTAGGAGGATAACTCTCGCTCTCTTTGAGCCTCCTTTTTCCTATCTACCCAGTTCTTGTAAACACATGAGCCATTGAAAATGTTTTCATCGTTCACTAGCTTCTTTACTTTTATATAAATTTATCAGAGTATAGTTAAAAATCACTTATTGAGAGGGGGTGCTACTACTTGGAGTTGAGTTATTCTATTGCAGTCCAGTAACAGAAATACTGGCTTTAAAGCCATCAGAATTGGCTGAGTTAGACTTCAAATAACTTTAGCAAATATTTCGAATCCAGGGTCTCTCTTGTTTCTAACCCAGCTTCATAAACTGCTCCTCTTGCTGGCGATGTGTTAGCTACTCCCAAA
>JAJKFJ010005883.1:0-18463 GCA_027382625.1 Tetmemena sp. SeJ-2015
GGGGACAAGTAAACAAGGCCTAGAATTCTAATATTTGGAGGCTACACAGATTAAGGATTCACAAATGAAGTTGCAATCTATGATCTACTAAACGATAAATTATTTGTAAATGGGAGCGTCCAACACTGAAATCTCAACAAAGAAACTCTGAGCCTGATCCTCGTTAAGGTGCATCTATGGTATTTGCGGAAAATAAACTCTGGATATTTGGAGGATACTCTGCTGGTTAGTTCTTCGGTGATTTCTATGTTCTTGATCTTTCAACTTTTACTTGGTCGAACATTACGGATCAGATCCAAGGGGATATACCTTCTCCCAGGTAACAAGCAGCTGCTGTTTATGTGAATGGTTATGGATCGGGTAATCCAGGTTCTATATTGCTTATAGGAGGTTGCAACTATTTTCAGAAGAGATGCTTTTCTGATGCATACGAGTTGACTCTGAAAGATAGCTGGATATCTCGAATTGTAGAGAATGATTCGAATAAAGGAAGATAGAGCTCTCAAGCTTTGATGCATGGAACCACTTTGGTTATGTTTGGAGGGTGTAACACAATTGAGGACACCTGCTTTGATGATTTAAAGATGATGCAAATGATGAATTAGAAAGACTTATAGTGGAAGATACTTACTCAAGACTCTCATGTATGCAGTGCAAATAATGGAGTAATCACTTACGAGGAGAGATTAAGCTATCTCTACTGCAACTGCAACGAAGGTTTCTTTTCTAATGATTGCTCAGTCAAGCTTTCTTGTTTGAATGATTGCTCTGGGAAAGGTTAATGTCTGTCAGGCTTCATTTGCTCATGCTTCTCTGGGTATGGGTATGATGACTGTTCCTTCACTCTAAGGGGATGCGGCAGCAACAATTGTTCATCATCTGAGGATGGAGGTATATGCTTGAAGAAATCAGAAGAACAAGGTGTTTGCAAGTGTAATGAAGAAAGATATGGATAATTTTGCCAATATGATAACGATCTATGAATTAAGGATCAATATATTTTAATTTAAATCCTGACAAAGCGGAAGAATTAACTTAAGAGGTACGCATCGAGAGTACACCAACAAACCTTGTTGAAAAGTTAGGAATATACCCCTTATCTAAAATCCTGAGTTTTGTTGGTAGCAAAGGAAACTCCTAACAGACTGACTCTTCCAAAAATAAAACCCTGACTACAACAGCTAACGGTACCTCTGTAGTTCAAGTCTCAGACGATTTTGACTTCATTTTCAAGGAATCAAACTCCAGCAAAGGGAACGTTTTGCAAGACTGTAAAGATGAGTGCACCAATAATGGAGTGTGCAGAAACTTCACTTGCTACTGTGAACCTGAGTTCACAGGACCTTACTGTGAAATATCTCACTTTGAGAGGGATAACTATGGAATACCTCTGAGGAAAGCCATCTTCTATTTATACGCCGCTCTGGGCATAGGACTAATTACGGGTATTATAGTTATCAGATACTTCTTGCAAAAGAATAAGGAGAAAGAGTATATGAAATTTAATTGATGTAAATTTGCATTCATTCACTTATCTAAACATCATATCCCTTTGAACAAATGGATTTTTTTATTAAAGAATTAGTCCTCTACCAATTTATTTTAAGTATGCTGCACTAAGAAGTTAAAATATAATTTTTATTAAAGTAAAATTAGTAATGAAATAAAACAGGAATGAGATAAAAGAAGAGAATAGACTTGAAACAAAGTTAAATTACGATATTGATGAAGAATAAGATATTGACTCCGCAAAGCTTATGGATGGATTATTTGTTGGGAGTGCTGCTACATCTTAGGTACAATAATTTTTGGATTAGCGATGGTTTAGAATTTTGAATTCTTGATGAATAACAAACTCTACTATATCATAAATTGCGCCTCTCAAGAAAATAAGTCCACCTTTGAAAAGAAATTAATTTCATCAAAGGAATTAATTAATTTATGAGGTAAAATTTTTGAGTTTATTATTCGATATGAAATTTAGACAAATAAGATATATATTCTTGAATTTTCTTAATTAAATGAATCATAAAAGAAAATTGATTTAAATTTTGGTTGAAAACCATTGCATAAATTACCTTGAGCTTCACTTAAAGCCAAAGCAGGTATATAATGTTCTCAGTTTAATTCACACCTCTTGAAGAGCTTTGAAATTATTCCTTCTTTTGTGAGGAGAGTTTCTGAATTCATAAGTGAAGCTTTGAGTTTGAATTAAGGAGTTTACATTCATTCCACAGATGGGAAATGCAGGGCTCCTCTAGTAGCAGTCATATTTAAGAAAACGATTAAAATATTTTTTCCTTCACTATATTCTTGATGGAAAGGTATAACTTTAGTATTCATGGGAATTATTTGTAGATACCGTTGGGGAGTCTTAAAGGCACTTGAATTCATAAACTTTAAGAAGAGAGACGTTGAGCTGACAGCTGCTATTCTCCGCTCCTTATATGAGTACGAATCTCTCCTCAAAGAAAGTAGCAGCAATTCAGCTAGTTTAATTTCTCATAACTGGCAATAGCTTTGTAAGTCAAACGTGAAATACAAATAATATTCTTCTATCAAATTATTCAGTCTTCATAAAAGTAAAATCATTTAAAGATTTGAGAGGAGACTACTATGAAGAGGAGCTGCTGGTTACCAACACATACTTAAATGGTTAGATGCAAATATTTGTTGAAAATCAAGATCAACTAAAGAAACAAAACGCAACTCAAAAAGGGAATCATCAATTAAGACAAAAAATTAAAGCCCTAAAGAAGGTCAAGGTAAATATATCTTTCATTAAGATTGATGCTTAAAAATATAATTAGTGGATGGACTTGCGATACGCTGATAAAGCAACGCAAGAGAAGTAAAAATCCAAGCAACTTGTGCAGATTATCCCTTATTCATCTCCAAGGAAATCTAATTGGTAGTTTACGCAATATATTAATTTGTATTAAAATTAATCTGACCTACCTGAGGATGAGAAGTAAGAATCAAGCGATGATGAAGAATATCAAGATCTTGAAGCATCTTATCGCCAAAGTCCTATTTTAAGGACCCTGACTAATTTAAGCAAGCCAGTTCTTAGGAATTTGAAGCTAGTGAAACTACAAAGCGACAGAGAAGATAAGTCAGGCTTTCAAAGCAGAAATAGTAGCGTCCTCTACAGTTCTTAGATTTGTATTTACTTTTATTTTCTCCAGGAGCATCCACCTTCATGTTCAATTAGAGTATCGCAGATTCTTAGTCAGAATAAATCAGAAGCAGAAAGTAGAAGGATTTTACAATAAAGGCTATTCAATCAGAGAGGCTAAGATTAAGTACGCTTGTAAATCGATTAACTATAAAATATTATTTTCTTTCTCTTTCGAACTCTAGGCTAAAATGAATTTGAGTTAGAGCCAATACATGAAACTCCAAATAACTTCACTAGCTTGAAGCAGTCTATTCAAAACTCGATTAATGAATTCGACTCACCAGATAAGTAATCTGAAATAAATTCAGGTAAAATTACTCCACAAAGAGAAAGTTCAACTTCACTTATAACAAAAAAACGAAATAGCAATAAGGAGGGAGAGGAGGAAAATAAATCTGATAATGTATCAAGCAGCCTCAAAACATCTATAACCCAAAGTCAGGAAGGAATTTCTAATAAAAAAGATAGAAAGTATAAATTAATCTTTTATTCTTAATTATAAAGATGACTAACCGAAGTTGAATGTGCTAGATTTTTACTTTTCTAAAAGAGCCAAATAGTAATCACAGAGAAGTTAAAAGCCAGTGGAATATTCATTGATGAGACCTCAATCTAGCTAGAAGAGCAGATAAAATGTTTCTGACATGAATCTCGAATATCAGTAATAGACTTAGAAATAAGATTCTCTCTTCAACAGAACATTTGTAAAATAGCAACTTTCATTATTTAAGTGTCTTTATTTGAATTAAGTTTCAAGAATAATAAATATATCCCCTCGAAGAAAAGCAATATCTTTCCCTCTTCAAACTTTAATCATCGTGACTAGTCTTTTGATTCACACCTAACAAGATAGCAAAAGAAGAATTTAATTATAGATAGGAATTAAACTTAACCTTTGCAGAGGACACTAGAACATAGCTTTTGTAAGATTGAGAAAATTTAAAGTGCTATCAACTCAAATAAAAACAGATTCATTCTCTATAAGAGCTAAATTAATCAAATGAAAACTAGTTTCTAGGAAAACAAGATGAAAAATAATTTGTCTTTAACTGGAAAATGAGGACTCTACTTTCTTTTAACTTCAATTTATTTATATTGTATTTACTTAAAGTTTATCGAATATCTCAAAAGAGCAAAAAATATGAAAGATCCTTCCTACTGAAGTTATAATAGGTTGATTGATTTACTAGATTTGAAATTACTCAATTAATTCATTAGGATATTTCGAATCCAGTATTTACATTCTAAATACTTCCTATCAGCAAGAAACCTGAAGCTTCTAAACTCAACTTAAAAGCCTGCAATTAGTCATCTGAGAATTTGGTCTTATCTACAAACCCGATAACACATCCACCTCCACCAGCACCCGTTAACTTAGCAACCACTTAATTCTACCCCGATAGCCCAATCACATCTTCAATTTCCTTACAAGACACTCCTAATTCTGCTAGTGCTAGTTAATTTCCTGTGATGCATCTGAAAACCTCATCCATGCAATTTTAATCCTGACTATCTATCCCCTCCACAAAAGCCTTAGTCAGTTTCTCAGTTATCTCTCCAATCTGAGCAAGCAACGTATTTAGCTTTTCTGGATTATCAACTTTGAGTTGCATGACCTTTTCAATAGTAGTTTTGCTATTTCTGGGCTTATTAGTGTGTATGAGGAGCATTTTAATTTTCTCTTGTATTGAAGGATGCGGCTTAAGCAAAGTGAGTTCGTTTTAAGCAGGTGGAACGCCTCTCTTAAATTGCAAAAGTCCTCCGTTGAGAGAGATGGAGACATCCACTCCACTTGGATTGGTATGGATGTGCTTCTCCATAAAGTCTGCAAAACTCTGGATCTTTCTTTTGAAAAGATCAGCGTCTGAAATCACAATAGGATCTTGTCCACTATAGATGAGTATTGATTGAATTGCTTAGTAGATTGAGGCAGAGAGTACTATACTCAACTTATTGTATCATGCTTTTAAATACAGAGAGTGAGAAAATATTATTTACAAAAGAAAGATAGAAAAAATGTAAAAGACTGACTACAAAATGAAATAATTTAAAATGCTTAATTTTATTTAATTGTAAATATGATCTGTTTTTAAGGAGCTTTTAATTACAAAAAAAATATATCACTAATTTAAATGAAGCAAGCAGGAGAAGCGAATAGTGCTTTTAAGAAAGGAGAAAAGGCAATTAAGACTGGAATATTTAAGTGGTCACCTGATTATGTAGAGGGTGCTATGTATTACTCCTAAGCTGCAAAAGGTTTCAAAGCTCTAGGTCTTAAAACTTAAGCCAGAGAGGCGTATTTGAAATTTTCTCTTTGCTCAGAAAAGATCAATGAGTTTTTCGGTGCGGCTGAGGGACTAGCAGAAGCAGCCTTCTTTGAGGATAATAAGAAGAAGAGTTACGAGTACTTGCTCCAAGCCCTCAACTACTTTAAGATCTAGGACTCGACCAACCAAGGAATCAATTTTTTGAAGAAGTTTGCGAATAAACTGATCGAGTCTGAGAGCAGCGAGGAGTAAGAATTCGGAGCTGAGATTTATGAGATGCTATTTAATGAGGCACTCGAGGGAGATAACTTTATTTGGCACCCTGATATTGTCTCTGATTACGTGTCAATTCTAGTCAAAGATCAAAAGTATGGTAAGGCTATCGCAGCCAAGAAACAGTTCATAAAGTATCTAAAGTCCTAGGGCACGGTCGACCATCAAATGAAACGATGCTATCTGGAGATAGTATGTCTGCAGATAGTAGCAGAAGATTTCTATAAGATAGAAGATACCCTCTCAGAATTCCATGAGAGCTATGGAGGAAACGCATATGGGCAAGAGGAGTTTGACCTTTGCTAACAGTTGAATGAGGCTATCAAAGCCAAGGACTTCAAGTATTACTAAATTAAATTAACCTTTAATTCACTAAGTAAATCGAGAAGTTATCCAAGAAACCGCTGTTTGGATTTATAGACAACGAAGTGGTTAAGAATTTGAAGAAATTAGCTATGAACCCTCCCGTCATGCAAGATTTTCAATCTCAGAGATAGAACCACTTATTATTCAATTATAAAGTACTTTTTTATCGAACAACAACGGAAATAGTCAAGAACCACTTTCCAAGCAATAAATATTAAACAACTTAATGCTGTGATCAACTAAAAATAACTATCTTTATATATTCAAACTTCATCAATAACAGTCTGCTCCTCTATATTCTCTGGATGAGTCATTCCAAACAAAATGGATTCTTTCTTCTGAATATTCTCCTTCTAAATCTTTTGCTTGATATCCATAATTGTCTCCAGAATCCTAAGTCTTCTATCGAAAATGGGCTTGAAATTGTCCTTTAGTTCTTGATCTGCTTTCGCCTTTAGAATCTTCTTGTTCGCATAAAAGATGGACCTGCCTGGGTGTTCCTTCTATTCCTTAAGAGTCTTTAGATTAATCCAATATAGATTTCCGCAATCATCTTTCTTACTAACCCAGTCTTTGTATTGCTTATTTTGTGTCAAGTATTTTTCAAGTTGGTTTTCGTAGTCTAACCAGTTCTATTCGAATTTTTACTCTGCCTTTTAGACATATCTGAGGATTTAGTCTATCTCCACTTTTGCCAAAGCGTACCTCTGCACATAATAGGACTCCTTGTCTCTAATTTCACGTGATATTATAATTGAAATGTATAATAAGTTAATGAAATAAATTATCCTAGCTTCTTGTAAATCCTTGATCATATGCTGGCTGATTCTCAGACATTGAAGCCTCCTTCTAAATCTCAAAATTCTCTTTCCGAGGTGTCTCCTGATCGCTCTTTGAATTTTTTCTACTTGTATAATCTTGACCTGCTTGACAATGTTTTGATCAAATGATGCTCTTCTAATTCTGCGCTTCTTAGCATAAAACTTCAAAGCTCTCTAGATTTTAATTAGCATGAGATTTTTATGGATCTTGAAAAGTTTCAAATTCCTCAGCCTCAAGTTAACTATAAATCTGCGAGCTTGCTGTTGGATCCTGGCGGCACAGTATTGTCTTATTTCTTGGTATTTCTACCTCCAGAAACGCTAAATCTTTCTGAGGGCGCACAGAATTTAGAATTTCTTAACCTCCTTAAGATGAGATTCCTTCGCATACTAGGCTTCCAGGTATTTTAGATAGCTGTCCTCTATTGCCTAAAGGTGTGGAGTATCTCCAAAGTTAGAGATAAGATTAAAAGCATAAACTAAAGATGAATCTAGTCATAGTGTCTTAAGGCTTAGCTTTGGTCGCATTTGTAGTAGTTTTCTTAGCCACTTTACTGACAACCTTACTGACTACTTTAGTTTTGACTACCTGAGCTTTCTTCTCTTCTCCACTCTGCTCCTCCTCGATTATTTGGACATCGTTCTGCGTCTGTTTCGCATTTTTGGTCATCTTTGGCTTCAGAACCTACAGCAACATTTCCAGTGTCTCCTCGCTTTCAATCTTGGGCTTCTTCTTTTTCTTAGTCTTCTTGATGTTGTTTTCCTTCTCCTCTGAATCTTCCTCATCACCCTTAGCCTCCTCTTTGAAAGTTACCAGGTTTCCATCTTCACCCTTCATTTGTATAACTACTCCTACTTCCTTCTTCTTTATCTTTTTCAAACCTTTTTTCTTTGAAGCAGCTTTAACTGACTTGAGGTCCTTACTACCACTCTAGTCAGCTCCATTCACTATAAGCTTAGTCTCAGAAGAATCATTATCACTCTCCTCCTTGGACAAGGCGTTATCATGAGCTTCACCTCCACTTTTCCTAATCTCATACTAGGTCCTGAAGCCTCTTAAGATCTTCTCCACCTTGGAGTTATGAACCTATAGCATCCTTAGTGCTTGCTCTCCAAGAGAGATGTTCTGAAACAGCTCCTGACTGTTCTTGCTCTTATTCTCTTGGACGTTTGCAGAGCCATACACTTAGTTCATGAACACTTTGAGCTTTATCTTCTCTTTTCTCTCCTTGAGGCCATCCTCAGTGAAGAACTTCTGCTGCTCAAAGAATGCCTCATACTTGGAAAATTCTCTCAAGAACCTGTCTCTTGATCGCTCTACTGTTTTTACTATGAGATCATTTGGCTGTTAGAGACGAGTGATATACACATCTATCAAGTGGTCTATCTTTTCTTCAGTCAAAATTGCATTGCTTCCTTGATGTCTACCTACTTTCAAATCCTTAAGCTTGATATCTCCAAAGGATTCCTTCTCATCCTAGGTTCTCTCGTTCATAATCGCAGCTAAATGCAAATAAGAAGGAAACCTCTCTGCTAGGAAAGTGCTCTAACTTGATTCTTTCAGTTGCTGAGGCACATTATCAACAGTCAATAGTAAAGTCTTTCTGATCATCTTTCTCATATGCTTCTCCACTGAAGAGTAGTTTTGCTTTACTTGCATTAAGTCCTTGAGTATTTCGTTCTCTCTCACCTGCCTTTCATCTTCTCTGATCCTTAAGTCCTTGATAAGCTTGTCCTTATTTTCACTCTTCTTTTTGTTGCTCCTCTTTGAAAGTGAGCTGATTACTAGGTTGTGATCATCGTTCCTGCACAAGCTTATTCTGAAGATCTCTGACAAGAGATTCTATATCTTAGATGGTGCTAGCTCATCCTAGGATCTTTATGCCAGTTAATCTTGCGATTGCTAGCCATAGAGTTCGTTCAAATTCTTTTAAGACATTTCTTAATTTTAAATTTGTAATGACTTTAAGCTAATTCTACTTAAATTTCCATTTTTAAGGTTTTCTCTTACAGCTGCGAGAGTGTTTCACTTAGTTTATTTTTAGTTTCTTCTAGTTCTTTTGTAAGGAGGAGTATCTGTTATTTCATCTCTTGCTATTTCGCTAGCGAGGCTTCATTTGTAACTCTCAAGTCCTTGATCTTCTGTTTCTTCTTTAAGATCTTTGCTTCCCACTTATTTTGCTCTTGTTCAATTACATATTTGAATTCTTACCCATACTCGTTATACTTGTCTATAATTTCCACTCTCTCCTTCTCCATGCTCATTATTCTATCACTAAGTACTGTAACTTCATTGCTCAGGTTGTTTTCCAACTTATTCTGGGCCAAAGTTTTATCAGAAAGCTGGCCTCTCACTTCAGATAGGACTTTTTCACATCGAGAGAGCTCTCCATCTTTTTAAGCCAATTTCAGTTCAAAATCAGATTGCTGTTTATGCAACTCAAGCTCCAAGGATTTGTACTTATCCAGCAGTTGGCCAATTTATTCAGAAGACTGTTTAAGTTGCTGCTTATAGTTTATCTTTCTCTGAATCGCGTGCTTTACTTTCTTCTCTAACTTTTCTAACTCAGTTGAGTTCACTTATAAAAGTCAAATGATTTGTGTTATCTATAATGAAATACTTTCTTTTGGCTTTCTGCATCTTAAATGAGTATCTTCTCTCTTAGAAGAACGTTTTCAGTCCTCAAATTAGCAATAATCTGCTCACTTTCACTCACCAAAGCGTTATCAGCTAGTTCTTTCATCCTGAGGTAAGCAAAGTTATGAGAGAGGGGGTCTTCTCTCATAGCTGAGATGATATCATCAGTTCGGAGACCATCTATGATTTTTGAAAGCCCTTCTCGAAGCTACAGAGCTCTGAATTGAGAGTAGGATTCAAACTCACTCAGCAATCTATCGTAATGAGAGATGATAAAGAGCTAATTCAGTTAATAGATATGCATTTAAAATATGATCTACTTGCTGGGAGTCAAGGATCTCCCATTAGTATTGGCTTGATAGTTTTGATCCTGAGTTGCAGGTGAGAAAGATCTGAACTGGGAAATTTAATCATACGCTCTTCCTGATGGACTAAGCTTCATCATTGGAGATTGATAAAGCCCCTGGGTGCTACCCACTTGCAAGCTACCACCTGGTAGAGATGTCCTTATCATGTTGGGATTTAAAGTATTGAAGCTCATAGTATTCAGACTTGGCCCAAATATTGGTGCATCCTGAGAAAGGATGCTGCTAATTTAGGGATTCCTCGTCGTCATCAAAGTTGGGAATTCGCAGCCGTTAATTCTCAGATTAGTCAGCGTATTTCCACCAGACCCTAACTCATTCAATGACCTTGGAGACTGTTGATTAATTAGAAAGTTATTATCAATTGAGAGTTGATGGTGGTTATTCAAGTTTTGGTGCTGATTATTATAAGATCTGGCTGTATTCCTGGATTGAGAGCTAGATCTCTCAGAGCACCTAGAATGTTTACTTAGTGAGCTATTTTTCAATTTCTTCTTCTCACAGTTGCAAGCCCTTCTCTATCTTGCAGAATTAGGTGACTTAATTTGCTTGCATTTGCAGTTTTGACACAGGTTTTGTTGATAGAGTTATTGTGGCTTCATCATCATTTGTGGAAGCTGTTTTTAAATTTCAAATTATATTAAAATGCTGCTCCCCTCTCTTTCACTAACAGTCACTTCTCTACTCTCACACACATATACACACGCATGCGATGCATTCTATTGATTCCCATTTTTCTCAGTAAGAGAAACAGCTTAAGTTGAAGGAGGCAGAGGACAAGAACTTGCATCTTCAGAAAGACCTGAGCTCCAAGCTGAAAGAGCAGAAGCAGAAGTACAAGTCCCAGATGACCCAGCTGCAGATCAGATTTGAACAAGCTTTGCAGGAGAAGTTGCACCTGTTTGAAACTGAGACGAGGGACAAGCTGCTCCTATTTGAGAATGAGAAGAGAGAGCTGGAGCAAAAGTTATCACTGCTGCAGAACAACCATGAATTCATAGTGGAGGAAGATAAACAAAGCAGAGTGGTGCTTTAGAAACAGGCAGAGAAGAAAATTGAGAAACTGCAAGCGAGGTTCGAACAGGAGATTACTGCTAAGCTGGCCGAGGCAGAGGAAACGTTTAGGGAGGCTGAACAAAGAATGAGGAAGGAGCACAAGCAGGAGAGGAAGCAATGGGCTACAAAGAGAGAAGAGGAGATTGAAGAGTAGCAAGCTCAAGTTTCGTAAATGCAAGAGAGATATGAAGCTGAGTTCAGGGAGATGAGTTTAAAGTTGAGGGAGGAGATAGACACTCAGTAAAGAGCAGGGCAAGAGGCCAGGATAAAGATAGCAGAGTTGACTATTTTGGTTGACACTCATAAAGCTGAAGCTGAGAGGTCGTAAAAGGATTATGAGAATCTCATGTAAAATAAATTTTGCTAAAATAATAATAATTTTAAGTTAAATAGATGACTAGGTTAGATTATTTTAAATAGCAATCAGAGTTTTGCGTGCTCTCTAGATTAAATTTGTGTTATTAGTTTACTAGATGAGAGATATGGCTGAGATGAACAAGCGAGATATGCAGCTCTATGAGGAAAAGCTGAGAACTAAGACTGATGAGAACGATGAGAAGGTTAGGCATGCCCTTGACCAAGCAATCAAGTAATCTAATCTCGAGTCCATCGCTAAGCATTACGCAGCCGAGCTGGATAAAAAGCAATCTGAAATCCAGGGTTTAAAAGACCAACTGACCAGGGTAAACAACAAGTTAGATAAGAACTTAGATGAGCAGAAGTTAGTGCAGCTGGAGCTCTCAGCCTCTAAGCAACTCATATATGATAAGGAATTCAAGATCAGCCGAGTGCAAACTCTCTTTAAGGAGACTCTGGCTAAGATTTTCCAGTAAGTTCGCATTCAGGGATCTAAGTACAAGCAGGAGCTGGAGTACCTCAAACGCCACTATCACTCTGAGCTTGAGATGAGCAAGAAGAGCATTGAAAGTCAGATGCTGGCTATCATAAGCAAGGCGAGGGAGATTTCCTATACCTAGAGGTTTAAATTGGAGAAGCTTCAGTATCACTACGAGTCGAAGTCAAATAAAAAAACCTCATAAATCTGTATCAATACTTCTTTTTAAAGCCTAAATTTCATTCTTGATATGTTTTAAGTTCCAAAAGGAGTTCAATTAGAGGGAGACTGAATGGGAGAAAATATGGGAGAAGAGAGAGGACACCATATCTTAAAAGGAACGAGCAATAAAGGAGCTGGAATTTGAGAGAGTGAACCTCCGAGAGTAGATCATAAGACTTGAAAACGAAGTGAACCAATTCAAAGCAGCAAACAGCTCTCAAAAGAAAGACTTCAGTCAGCGATATGAGGAGTTGAAGTAGAAACTTGCTAGTTAAGAACAAAAGCATAATGAAATGAGTCAGACATTCAAAAATAAGGAGGAGTAATTGGTTAGCACATAGAAACAACAACTTAATGAGTTGAGAAAAAATAAAATGCTTTTCTTATGTATTTGAGAGCATTGATGCAACAGAAGTCTCAAGAGGAATTGAAGAAGCTGGAGGTGTAAATGACCGAGTACAGGGAGAAGAATAAAACCAAGGTGCAAGGGCTGGCTGAGCACATTCAAGAGGCGCAAAGCAAGCATAGACAAGAGCTGCTTAATTTGAAAACAGTATACGAGAGCAGAATAAAGGAGCTTGAGTCGGATAACGACCTCAAATAGAAGAGTCTGTATGAGAGTTCTAACAAATTCAATCTATTGGAAGTTAAGTTCGAGCAATTTGTGAAGGAGAATGAAACTCTTGAGCAACAAGTCAAGGAGCTTACTTTAAATTGCATATCTAATAATGAATTTCTCTCTTCTAATTATTAGTTACCTAGAAAGAGTCAGATCTTCAAACTCAAGTGGCCAGTCTTAAGTCTTAAAACGAGTCACTCACTTTAGAAAAAGACACTCAATAGAAGTAGAAAGAGCAACTAGAGAAGGAGTTGCATGAATTTGATATCTAAAACCGTACTTTGTAAACCTAGATATATGCTGTCGAAAGAAAGCTAGTTCAACAAAGAAACGACCTGAAGAAGAAGATAAGAAGACTCAATTAGTCTAAGTAGAGAGAACTTGAGGAGGTGCAGTTCTTGAGCGAGATACTCACCAAAAACCCTACTAGTGCTTCAAAGCAGGCACCCAGAAAGAGCTAGGTTAACAGCCCAGATTTCAAGAGAAGCTTCGTTCCTTCACAAGGCTTCTTATCTCATAGAGAACAAATTAAGATTTAGCATGAAAAATGAAATGGAAATGTTTTAGAGGAGGTGCTATGAGTCAAAGTTAGAGCAACTATGGCGAGATTCTCTCTGAAATTAACAACATGATTGATGCGAGATAGCTTCGTCTATCAAGCTCAAATACCAAGAGCAACACTCTCGGCAAGTCTCAGCGATTCAGTGGAGTCATTTGCAGCCCTTCAGTTGGATAGCTAAATCCCTCAACCACTTTCTATCACAAAAGTATTCTTAAGTCCCCATCAGGAAAAGTGAATGACGAGAACACTCAAATGCGGTTCTCTGATTTAAGGCAGTGAAAGTTAAAGTGGTGGTTTTTATTAAGAAATGAAGTTTAATTGATAAATTAACAAAAATAAAGGGTAGTGAAAAATATTTACTCTTCTTTTGAAGTTTTTCTCTATAATTTTAAACCTCTAATTTAATCCTAATTAATTGTCAATCTGACATCTTAAGAGGGAAGAGATGAGCTCAATCATTCCATCAATCTGTCATTTTCTCCTCTTCTTCCTCTCCTTAGTTATCATGACCATTCTTGAAAACAAGTTCAGCAACTCCCTTGTAAGTCTTCCTCATGTGAGAATGTTTAAAAGCCATTATGCAATTTCTCCCCACCACATTCAAAGCATCTTTCTAGTTCATGCCCATCATAACTCCCCTATATTCATAGTCAAATAAAGTCACTTTGCTTACATTTGTATGCAGTCGATGGGACTTCTTTGATGGATACTGTTAGTAGATTCGCAGCTGAAAATTATCCCCTAGCCTTTGGTCACCTTGATTAGCTGGATGCAGTTTTACAAGAACTGCTTCCTATTCGCCAGAGAGCCTTCAAAGCAGGCTGAACCGTAAGTTATCTCAAACTGCGCACCTCTCTGCAGTGCTTGTCATAAGCTTAGAAAGTAATTTATAGTTATGATAATTTGTCTGACGAGAGGCTTATTAAGGAAGAAACTGAGACGAGCACTCATGTCGAGGCTTATAATGTCCACATCTGACTTAGTACAGCACTGCTCAAATATTTGCTCAGACTCTGAAGTTCTCACAGCCAGTAGGTCGTAGCTGTTTACAATCGAGTACTGCTTCTTTTCCCCTGAGCTCAAATTCTACAAGTCATTCGAAATATTTTGTCTCTTACAATTATCTGATGTACAACCTTGGGATCATCACAAATGACAGTGAGTCTTGTGAACTACTTGATCTTAGAGAAGCTAGGCGTGACTCTCGCCTCGTATTTGGGCAGGCCTCTCTGTTCGCTTTCATTCCAAAGTTTTTCCAAGTCAAATCCATTGAATAGAAAAAAAATAAGAGAATATAATGAATACAATATTTGAAGGGACAGTTCTAATGAACTTTAAAGACAATCATTCATGTTTACATACATCCTTTTCAGAGAGCTAGCCTCCATTCTTTACAAAGTTATATACAAGGTGGGTATAGTTGTCTATATGATAATGTTAGCCAAAACTAGTAGGGCTTACCATTGATGCTGGCTAGTGCCATTTCCTGCATTTGCTTTATAACAACGGCATCGCTCATTAGATCTTTGAAAGCCACATTTGCTTTTATTTATTCTGGGGAGCCCACTCTAATGTTCATCTCAAAGAACCCTTCACTCACATCTTCCAATTAACTCAGATGATATAAAGTAAATAAACCCAACTTATATTTTGATTCTTTGAGGACTGCTTTTATTCCTCAATTACGGATGCTTAGGGTTTAGTGGCTTTACTCTTCTACTTCGATTCCATGTTTTATAATTTAATCAATACAGAATACAATACTTTTATAAAAATAAAGTCCTCCTTTAAAATAAATTACGTTGAAAATTTATAAAGAATTGCAACTATACTAAATGCGGCTGAAGATCCAAGACCTGCCCCAATAGGAATTTGACTTTCAATATCTATCAAGATCTGTATATTAGAGAGAGAAGCATTCAGCCTAGCTTCAAAATCTTCAATAAAATCTTGGTTATCATCTGAGATGGCTTGAATTATATGACATAGCAGTTTCTCTTCTTTTTAGGTGTGAGATTCTTGAGATTAGGAAATCAAAAGCGCTTCTGAAATCAGTTGCTTTGAGAACTATCTCTCAAGTATAGGACTTCCAGCTGAGTTAACTCTAATAGAGCCTTCAGAGTTCTCCTAGCTACTAGTTTTAAATACTTAGACTTTGGCACTTGTAAAGAGATTGATGGCCATCACCAAAGCAGGCTTGTGATAGACCACTGAGTGCTCACCTGAAATAATGACCTTCCCTGGTGTCCTCACTTCAAACTTAGCTATGATGTCTGGCTCTTACTTTCCCTCCATTAATTTATTATAACTACCTCACAATAACTTATCATCTTTAATAGATAATTTAAGTTGAGCGATAATAATTGACTTTATTTATTGATTGATCTATCTATTTACTTGGATAGTAGTATTGCTTTCATATCATAAACTTTATATCCTCCTCCCAATATATATATAATCTTCTGAGTCATACCTATCTTCTACTTCTTGCTTATCAGCAGCACTTCTTCTTTTTCTCTAGGCCTCCAGAGGAGTTTTTACTTAGCTTTTTACCTGGGCCCCTCTTCTGTAGTGCCTCATCGAGTACACTGATTTTGTCCTGTCCATCGAACTCCATCTTCATATCTATGTTCTGCTTCGCTATTGAGTTAATCTCGTTCACTAGCTTCTAAAAGACTATATGCGCATACTATAATATAGTTGATAGACCTCATTAACGTTCTTGGCTGTCTTGGCACTGCACTCATAGTAGTACATCTGATTTTCCATGGCGAATTACTGCGCAGTATCGTAGGCCACCTCCCTCCTATTATCTTATTAAGCTAAATCCTTGTCTACGTGCTGGATCTTGTCAGGGGTGGGACTCGTGCAGAGGTCGCTTTTATTGCCCACGAGTATCTTCACTAGCTTGGAAGGAGCGTGCTTATTCAGATCTCCCAGCCAGAAGTTCACGTTCTTGAAAGACTCCTCGTCTGTCAAGTCGAAGCACAGGATTACACCTGATACGTCTTTGTAGTACATGCGAGCAATCCAAAACTAAGAATGGCAAGAGAAAGAAAGAGTTTATTTGGAGTGAGGTTATGTGAATGTGTCTAAAGCGTTCTTAGCCTGCAGTATCCCAGACGTATAGTCTGACGTTTTCCACCTCCTTAGAGTTTGAGTCCCCTTTTGCGGAGTTCTCAACTTGCAGAGTCTTCACCTTGAAGTCCCAAGCGAGAGTGGGAGCAGTCCCGTTAGTGTCAACGAACATGTTATCTATGAAACGCTGAATGATGGAGGTCTTCCCCACCATTGAGTCTCCTATCAAAATCACCTTATACTGCTTTGCTCACATTAAAATAAAACAAATTTATTGAAGAGAAGAATTAATTTGATTTGCTGCGACGGTGCCTTTTCTAACTCTCTGAGATCCTCTTTGCATTTTGTTTTAATATAATATCCGAAAAATAATAATAGGGAAATTAAACACATTCACAGCAGACTTTACTTAATTAATCTTAATTAGGTTTATAAGTTTCATCACTAGCAGATCTAATCTCTCATAGATAAGAACCACCAGCCGCAAATCTCTTGTCCAAATTGTTTTTGTTTATAATTCCAAATGCTCTCTAGGAGTCCATCCCACTCACAAATAATAATAATTAAATTATATATCTAATTTAAATATAAACTCTTTATTAGACTGTACTTCAAGTCCTTCTCTCTGTCAAAGTTCTTCTACATCTGGTCTCTCAGCTTCTCATTGGTGCTTCTCTTATCCTTCTGCTTGTCTTTGCTCTTTCTGTGAGAGTGCTCCTCCATGAGCGTCTTAGTTCTGAAATGAGAGTTATACTCGTCCATGTACTCTCTGATTGCCTCTTGCCTCACTTGCTCCTGCTACTCATTCAGCTTTCTATCGATCACTCCTAAATACTTGCCAGGGTTAGCCTCGTAATCAGGCTCTTTTAACTGTGCCTGCTGGACCATTCTCTATCTTTTGTTTGCAGCTCCAGAAAACATTCTATCTAACTCGTCCTGTAGTTCCCTGCTCGGTCCTTAATAAGACTCCTTCTGGTTGTCTATAAGCCCCATGGTGGTTTGAAGAAACTCACTGCCTGGCTTCTCTCTTAGCTCTTTGGGAACAGAGGGACCCACATCACTCTCATCCTCATCACTCCTCATGTCTTCAACTCTCTGATACTGCATCTTATTAATCTTCTCACTAAGTTTCTCAAGCTTGGCTCCCATGCTTTCCTTTGCTTTGTGGTTTTTGGAATTATGCTTCTCTCTTTCAGAGGATTCGCTTCTAGGTCGCTTTCTCTTGTTATCTGACCTTTTCTACTTTCTCTTCTTGTCTTATTCAATCTCATCCTCTAAGTCACTGTCATCACTGCCAGAATCTGATCCTGATTATTAACTGCCGTTTGAAGAGTCATCACTCTCCCCATCGTCATCGTCCTCATCTTCTTATTTCTAGGAGCCTGAGATCTCATCTAGGTAATGCTGGACCATGACCTTAATCTTAAAATCGTGCAGTTTACTGTCTGTCTTCTTTTTGAAGCTTAGTTTATTGTTCTCCTGTCTTTGCAGTCTCATCAACTTGAACACCTTATTCAGCTTCTGCATCACATAGCTATCCTCCAAGCCACTCAAGTCAACCTCAAAGCCAGAGTCTAGCATCTCAAACAGCTCAGGCAGCTCTTTCAAAGACTCCTGATTGTGCGCAACTAGCTTCCCCAATAGCTTCTTAATCAGGTAGAGGTCCTCACTCGAAACCTTGGCTTGGAAAGACTCTGAAGCAAGTCTAAGCTTCTTGAGTTTGTCCTTCTCCTTACGCTGAAGTTTTGAAAGCTTGCGGAGTTCTTTGATCTTCCTCTTATTTTTCTTGGCATCATGCTTCTTCTTTAGCTTGTCTGACTTAGAGCGATGCTTCTTATTGGACTGATCAGTGGTGGCTGGATTCTTTTCTGCATTGCCCTTTCCCATTATTATTATTGCGAGTGAGAGTGAGTTTATTATTACATCTTGTATTTATTACTTTCAAGCAATTGAATAAGGGAAGAAGAATATTAGAGATTGAATTTCAGCTTCTGTATATATCTATTTACAACATTGAATCTAAATACTCAGTCAAGATCACACCGAGTATCTTATGATGATGGATTGGTGGAAGAAATGTGACGAAAGAAATGTAAAATTAGGTATTCATTACTTCATAAAACATGATGTATATATTAGTAGGATTCTTTGTTCAAGTGAGTGTCTTTTCTAAGAGATCT
>JAJKFJ010005888.1:0-18432 GCA_027382625.1 Tetmemena sp. SeJ-2015
ACACTCAGTTATCTGAGATAGAGGAAGCACTTAAAGGTATAAAATTCAGAGAATATGAGACAGACGTCAAGGTCACCTTCCTAGAAGACTTTAGATTGCCTGTTTAGGGTTAAAATTTAGCATGATTGCGATATCGGAGGTTAGAGATATAAAATGAAAAGTTGAAGAAGGTGACTGGAGGAGTCCTGATGATCAATTGGTACATCCTAGTGCTCGAATCTCACAATTTCATAATTTCAAATAATTAACGGAGTATATAATAATTCCCATATAGGATATATCTGAGCTGATCATGAAGTGCTTAATCAATAGCGAAAATCTTTGATAGAACTCATAACAAACAAAATATACTATTTAATCAGCAGATGGAAAAATATATACATCGGTCAAGAATAGGTAAGCCGAGTTGGTGGAGGTCTCTCATAAATATAAAGCCGACTATGATGAAAACCTTTATTACCTATTTCAGATTAAACTAATAGTAAAAATAATTAGATTAAATGAGAAACTATAATTACTAAATCTGAAGGACTTTTATTAATATCTTTTTTTTTTACAAATGACGATCAACTATTCGCATTCATCCCATAATAAAGAAATTAATTATACACAACTTATTTTCACTTTCTTTTCATATTGTGGGGTTTTGAGGGTTTTGGGGGTTTTGATTACGACACCTCCTCTTGATACTACTACTGCAACATCGACAACAACATTAACAACGTCGACAACAACAACAATTACCACTACGACACCTCCTCCTGTTACTACCACGATAGCAACGACAACAACAACGACGACCACCACTCCAGTGCCCGAAACCACAACGACCACAACCACTACAACAACTACCACTACTACCACAACTACTCCTGCTCCATCATATTTTAACATATGAAATTTGGTTTGACCAACTGTGGCCTCGCAGTCACTGAGTGGCTGTCAATCTCTTCTTGACAAGTTCTAGAGAACGGACACCACAAGTACCATAGTTGCCATATCTTTATAAACCACTTGAATAAGTTTAAGATTTATCTAGTCTCGCCTCATAATTATGAATTCACTTGACTTTAGATTTAACCTCAGCAACTAAACTCTTAGAATGAATAATCAATATAGATGTAATATGCTAGGCTTGAGTTTATCACCTGCTCTTAGATGAATAACTGTGGAGCTTACGCAGTGTCTACGGGCACTGGCTGTAGATCACACACTATTTTTGCTTCAATATAAAATCTTAAATTCAAACATATGGAATGGCAAAGGAGATTCCAAATGATTTGCTCTCAGGATTCTGCCACAGCTCATTGATTCAATATTTATTTAGCGCCAGTGAGGATAAGGGTAAGAACAAACTCTTTCCCAGATCACTGCTTCAAGACTGCAACTTCCTTCCCTGCAACCAATCTCATCGACTTCACTATAAACTTAATTACAGCTTATTCTAGAGTATTATTTCACAGTTGATTATAATAAAAATCCCTCATCGATAAGCAAATTATCTGTTCTCACTTCCTCGCAGGTGAATCAGTACTTGTGCGGAAACAGTTGGATCGCTGATCAAACCAGATTAGTAGAAACTAACTTTGTGGCCACTTCTGGGGACTTTACTAATGTAGTAGGCATTCTCACCAATGGAGTCCCATTCATAAACATTAACTTTCTTAAGTTCCAGTTGGAGAATTATCTTTACTTTGATTGTACTCTGGGTTTTCAGAGAACAGCTATGATGTGTTCTTCCCTTAGCTCGCAAACGGCACTCGATCTTCTCTGATGATAAATGTCGACGAGTGCTTAGGCTACTATGCAAGCCAAGAATTCATTAGAACTTTTATCTCCTTATTTATTGCAAGCGCTGGCTTCTACCACTACTACAGTTACTCACGTATATTGCCAATTTACTAGACATATATTTAAAACTCACCTTGCATTCAAACAAACTTGTTTAAGTCCGCACTGGCACTCTCGTACTGTAAAACCATCCCAGAGTGCTACTCTAACCCAATTTCATTTTAATTCTCAAATATTATAATGGATAAATTACATATGCTCTCACTGCAACAGACGCTGTCAATAAAGACATTCAAGTCTATGGAATAGCAAAAGACGGTCATATCATTTAAACACTTACGCTTAGAAATTATACATACCAATATATTTTAAGATTGTGGGTCCTTATAAAAACAATGCTGGAGATCTATGGCAGCCTTGCGATGTGGACGCTTGCAATTCATTTTGTCGTAGTATGATGATTCTTAAATAATTTTTAGAAATAGTGAATGGCCTCACGAGGTAGGGATAATACTACTAAATGAATTTTGACGCTCAATTAAAAAATGTGAATTATTTGCTTCTACTATGTGTTGACAGCTTTTTACCCCTACTCAATTGGGTGTTGGGGGCCTGCCAACAATCTTGATTAAATTTTGTTTAGCTTATTATCTCTAGATGAGACCTATGGACTGCTCCACAAACAGCAAACTCTGTATCAGCTATGCCTTCACACTTAGTAACCTTTTATTCATGAGCTTTGGATTGCTACTCTTAGTTGCCTCTGTATTATGATGAAGATTCTTGCAGAGACTCAGCACAACTCCTAACTAAATATAAAAGCGATAATTTTAAGAGGTCTAAGTAATTTTTAAACATAATAACAGCAGTAATCAAGCACAGCTCACTCATTATAAAGCTATTTATATACAACTATTTTTAATCATCCTGATCTTATCCCTCCTATCTTCCAAATTTAATTCAGATAATTACAAAATTCAATACAAAAATCATAAGCACTTTTTTCATGGAAGAGAGTAAAGAAGCACTCTAGAATAAGGAGCCTTCCTCAGACTATGGGAATTTAAAAGCTCAAATATACCAAGTCCTTTAGTAAAATTTTAAAGAAAACTTCGACAATCTTAAAGAGGAAGATATCTAGCTTACTAAACTAAATGGACTTTCTAATACTTCATTCAGAGTTTAAATACCGATTTTATAGTAGAAAGATCTAAGTGATGATCTAGTTGTCAAATTTTTCTAGAACTGCCCTTTTGTAAACAGGCAACTTGAAAACCTGATCTGCTCACACCTATCACTTTTATTAGTAAATAATTAAATGTCTATCAAACAAGGGAGATATTTCTAAAATCTACTTGAATACTTAAGAGATGAGAGTGGAGGGATTCATAAAAGACTCTGTGCCCCTTCCCACTGAGCTTTTGAAAAATGAGAAAGTACTTCGCTAATTGGGGATGAAGCTGTGTGATCTACACAATGATTCTATTCTTAAAGAGGCTGTAATTAAGTTCTTGAATGAGGCAGGACAGAAAGAGTCTTCTATAATTAAAATTCTTTTTTTAATTGTTCATAATTAGAGTCAGGATAAAGGCACCTGCATAGCTATTTGTATAAATATGCCCCTGAGTTATAAACTCGCTTACCTTAAATGAAGTAGCAGCTAATGAAGGAACCTATAACAGATATGAAGAGCGAGAGACTAAGAATATTAGTAGCTTTTGAACAGAGATTTCTATTCGTAGGATTTTAGGAACACTTTGAAAATCTCATCAACGAAATTTAACCAGATTTAACAAAAAAATAATAAAGCTCTCATGTGGATTTAAATTATTAAGATTAGACAAAGTTCGTTCTATCGCATAATGATGTTCAGGAGTAAAATATTCTCATTCAAGGGTAATCAAACATTATTTTCTACAAAAAAATTTACTTATATTTATTTTTAGGGCTTAAAGAAGAAGAGGAAATTGATATTGAGAAGTAGAAAATATTTCTGATTGACTACGAGTATGCAGGTTTGCAGCCAAAGTATATGGATATAGCTAATCTGATAAATGAAAGTGTTTTTGATAATGCTGCTACCCAAAGTGAAACTGGTATTGCTTTTAGACCATAAAATTTACTAGCTGAGGCAAGAATAAAAACTTTGATAAGCAGCTACTGCGTAAGAGAGAGGGAACTATAAAAGAAAAAATTGGCATTTAATTTGAGCATTTAATAAAAAAAGGATGAGAAAGTATAAACTTAAGATGAAGAAGAAACGGCTTTTCTAATAAATGTTAGAAAATGCCAGATTCTTAACCTATTTTAATGGGGAGTGCTTGCTCTCTATCTTCTTAATGAAGATGATTTAGAGAGCAAGTCAGGGTCATTTAGCTTTTAAGCTGCTGATATAAGAATCAACACCTATGATTTATTGCTTTAATTAGGATATTTAAAGGTCTGATTTTTAATTAAAATTCCCTTCAACTTCAATGATTATATCTCAAAGATGCATACAATAAGAATTTGGATGCTGACGTGGAACACTCTAATCCTTGATGCTTTAGTTTTAGCTTATTACTTTGTATCTAATTTAACTTTTCATCTCTTTAGAAATGGAAGCTTCTTCTACTTAGAATCCCCCAGAAATAGCCACTAACACCACCACCCTCACTGCATCTAACCACGCTCATCAAGAAGACTTACGCGCTCAAGTTTTGAAGAACATTCAGGAGCACATCCCTTCGTGGAGGACTCTGATTTCTCACCACCACGTGCACTTGACTAGACTTAGTGGTCTGTCAAATGCATGCTATCGCGTGAAGATTTCCCCCGATGTTGATGATGATGACTTTTAGGCGGAGGTCAAAGATCTCGAGCCGCAGTCGCTTCTCTACAGAGTATTTGAGTGCCCCATCGTCGACTGGGACATGGAAAACGTACTCTTCTAATCCCTCATTCAATCAATGTTAACATTTATTATCTAAAATATCAATCCCTGTCTGATCAAGGCATCGGTCCAAAGTTGTACTACTAGTGCGCAGAGTATAGAATAGAGGGCTTTTTCTTATCGAGGCCTCTTACCATTTTTGAGATGAGAAACGACATATTCCTTGATGCATATGCAGAGAAGATATGCGACTTCAATTACAACAAAGAAGCAAGAGAGAAGATCTAGAAGTTCATTCATGAGTATTAGATTATATTTCAAATATTCATTCTTTCATTAAAAGTTCATTCCAATGAACAAACTATCAGCAGACACTTGGATGAAGGAATGGGTTGTAGATGTGAAGAAGAAGATTCCTTTGATCAAAGAAAAGCAGAAAGCACACCCTCATGTGATTGAGATTATAGAGGAATTTGAGAACACCTATTTCTTTGAGGGACATGAAGAGTATTTCGAGTCTCTACTTTGCAGAGACTCAGAGATAGTTTCATTCATTTAAACTTAACTTATCTTAACTTGTGTTGATAGTGTTAGCTCACAATGACGCACAGGAGAATAATATTCTATCCTCCTTGGAAGATAGTACTCAGATAATATTGATAGACTTTGAGTACGTAGGGTGGGCTCCCCGTGCGATGGATCTCGCAAACTATTGCAACGAGACTATGTTTGAGAACGCCTACCCTCTCAAGAATGGTATTGCTGCTTACCTTAGAAACTTCATACTGCAATATTTCCTCACTCATGATGATATTTTAATTCATAAAAGACAATGAGCAGGAGTACTTGCTCACTAGATACCTGGAAAGATTCTACCATCGCTATTTCGAGGGAGACAAGTCGAAGTTGAGTTGTGAGGAGTATGTTAAATCTTAATTGCCATAGCTGCTTGTTGAGACTAGGAAGCTTATGCTGGTAAATAACTACCTCTGGGCGATTTGGTCTTTGCGAATTCTAAAGGAAGAGAACGAAGCCTCAGACACCTGCTTCAACTTTGACTTCCTAGACTGCAGAAATCAGATGTTCCACTTAGTCAAGAGTCACTATAACTTGTGACCTTCTTCTTGTGATGGAATAATATTCTGACTACTTTTCATTATTTTGGTTTATTTCTTTCTTAGCTAATCTTAAATCTATCAAGGCTTAGACAAGGTTGTTTTAGAAAGCTTTATAACCTTATAGCTTAAATTTATAAAATAAGGAAAATGTAATTTGATAAAGTTTTATAATGCAAAAACAGAAGAAGCGATAAGAAGAAGTAACAACAGTTTAAAACACCTAAGCTAATCTTCCTTTTGATGATCCATACCTGATTAGGCTAAACTAATTTCAAAAGGCGAATAATCTGTATGACATCGATGTGGGCGTTAACAAAAACTAACTATACTCAAATTAAATGCAATTATTTTATTGAATAAGTTGTTGCTTTATATTTAAGACCTATTTTTTATTGGGTGATAATTCCAAGTCTACAGAATAAAAAGATACAGGACGAGGCATTAAACTTATAATTTAACGCTTTTTGACTATTTCATTATGTTTTTGTGATAAACTTAGACGACTTGAATCAAATAGATGGAGCGGACGATGAGGAACCCATAACTGAAATTAAAAACCGCGAGATACATGGACTTGGAGATGAGTACCGCCGCATCTATCAAAGATTAAGAGAGGAGGGTTTACCTGTGGATGGAACAGCAAACTAGATTGAGGACGATGGAGAATACAGCTACTATGATGATGAGGAGGATGACGAGCATACAAATAAGCAAACATAAGACAGAAATTAGAAAACTCATCACGAACAAGAAGAACACTTTGATTAATAATCTTAACCTTTAATTTGGCTTTATCTTCTGTTGTAAACTTAAATTAATTATTGATGAGCTCAGAGACAGTTTAAGAGGCTTGAAAAGTTAATTAAAGGCAAATTCAAATGCTAGAGATAGCAATAAGACTGCTTATAAAAATCCTTTGTGCATAATTCAATTTGAAAATGCCATGGATAGCTATGAGTCAGAGAATCTTAAAGCCTAGTAAAGGCCGAAAGAAACTTTAAAAGTGATAAAGTCACAACAGCAGTTGGACAAAGGAAAGCACAAGAATTCCATCAAATCGATAAAGGAGGAAGACTACGAAGAGAGTGTAGCTGGTCAGCCAACTCTACTCAGCAATAAAAAGCTAAAAGAGAGCTAGGCGGACCAATAAACGCAACCAATTAATAATAACACTCATATACAAAGCAAGAGACTAAATGAGGACGGTTAGGCTTTTGGAAAGAGAGGGAGTTAATCTCTAGGCTAAAAGAGATTGAAAAGCCCTGTTGATATCAAAGGGAGGATAGAAGAGAGAACATACAAGTTAGAAAATGATAGACAATCCAGAGATGTGCACTTAAGATAAGAATTCTTGGATAGAAACGATGATGACATTCCTTAAAAAACAAACCAGGCTAAAGTAGGGAGCAGATAAGAGAGAATATCCCAACTTGATTGAAAAGCAATTAGGAAGGACACTCCTTTGGTTCTAGAGGAGGGTGAGGTACACATTAACAGAGAGGATCTAGGATATAGTGTTGGTGATATTAACGTCACAGCAGATGATAGTGCAAGTTAAATTAACAACAAAATGAACGGCAACTTGAACCATGCGCATTTGATGAATGGCTAGTATAATACAGGCCACTTGAAAAACCAATCCTTCTCCAGCAACTTGGAGAATGCCAAAATTTTGGCTTAAATAACCAAGGAGAGGATCCAAGCTCTAAATATAGAGGGAAGTACGAATGAGCATCTATAAAATCACATGCTTATAGAAGAAGACAATGGTTTGGAGGAGATGTATCAATATAGAATGGAAGATAATCCAGAGGCCGTGGTAAGTCCCATATCTATTTCATATCCTCTAGATTAACTTATTTCTTAGAACCATGAGTATGAGAGATAGAAGAAGGTGAATAAGTATCTGAGCTAGACCATAAAAATCCTCAATGCAAACATCGATATCCTCTTAGAGTAGTACAATCCAAGTAATCCCAATTAAATATATCATCTTATTTAGTGAAAATGAAAGGACTTAGAGGTGACCGGAATGGTAACTTTGGCACTTTCAATCATTCTTAGATTTTGAATAATCTAGGAGGGCACATCGACTAGGTATTTAATGTTGTTTCACTTTATAGCTGTATAGCTTTCTCAGGAGCAAAGAGATTCAATAGAAATTTAGAGGATCATAGAGTAGATTAAGAATGCTTAAAAGCAATTCAAAATTAATGAAAAGGAGTTCAACTTCCTCTCTAAGAGAGAACAACGCCTCAGAGATCAGGAATATTGCAGAATTAAGAAAATCAAGGACTAAGTTTTTAAGATTAAGACCTTATTTTAGCTATACTTATCTTAACTTTTCACGAAAGTAGAGGAAAACAAGCAAGCTATAGAAAGAATCTCAAAAGAGAACGAGTAGCTAAAGAAGCAGCAGAAATAGAATGAAAGGAAAATAGAGAGACAGTAGCTGGTTAAGGAGTAGTCGAGGGCGAAAGTATAATTGCAGCAAGTGAACTTAAGTAACTTGAATTAGAGTGTCATTGGCAATCGAAACGCCTACTCTGTCATAGGAGCCTCAGAGGGAAACTAAGGCACAGAAGATGAAGTAACGCAAGAGGTTTTGGCCTTAGAAAGTCAACTATCACAGTTGAAGCAGTCTAAACTTTCTTTCTTTAATGATCATGTTCTTCTTGAATGAAGCACAAGCATAACTACTTGGAATAGAAGGAGATGAAGCTTTTAAAAGAGGAGGCTGTGCTATCAGAGAAAGAAGAGTCTCTTACTGTTCAAAATGAGATGATGGAAGAAAAAGAGCAAAAGATGGTTGAGAAGGCCCAAGCAGAGTGCGGCATCGATTTCAAAGATAGAGAGAGTTTAGTAAGAGCGGAAGAAAATGAGCATAGACTTGCTCATAAGCAAGCACTCCTTAAAAAGATATCAGTACTTATTGCTGATGAACAAGTGTTTTAAAGATAGATAGATACTTGTGAATAGTTATCAAACTTTAAATCAAAAGTTTTTTTCACAATAAGCAAAGCTTAGAGAGCAATAAGAAGAACTACCAAGTGCAGACTAAGTCTCACTTGAAGCAAATGAAAACCCTAAGCACCTAAAAATCCCAGCTCTAGGAAATTCTATCAGAGCTAGATGGCTAGTTGTCCAAAGTGTAGGAGGAATTTAATTAGAAGATGGTTTTAGAGGAGAGAAGAGTCGCAACAAGGTAGAAATACTTTCAAGATGCTTATTCCAAAGTCTCTCCAAAATTTGATTAAAAGACTGACACAAAAATTATTGAGCAAAACTTGGAGGAACTTATGGACGAGAATTAACACCAAACTCTTCAGTCCTTGCAATAGGAGAATGATAAAATTAGATGAGTATTTTATTACTTTTCTGTTATCGCTAGAATGACTTATAAAAGACTTCTAGCTTTCATAAATAGCAGGAAGATATGGTTCATCTAGCAAATAACGAGCAACAGGAACCACTTAATCCTTAAAGTAATTCAGGAGGAGAAATGACTAACTCTGAGGAATAGTTGAATCATTAAGAGGATGAGGAAGTGAAGGACATCAATACTTAAGATGTGCAAGTTAAGAAAATTAGAGGAGTTGAGATTAGCCCTCGTCTAGTCTAGAAACCTTTCAAAGTATCCAAAAATTCTCTTGATAAATCCCTGGCTAAGAGGCATTTATTTAAATGAATGAATATCAAGTCATGATGTTAATTGACTTTATTATAAGGGCTTTATTTTGACTTATGAAGTTATGAATTAAATGAGGCATGCATCAGTTGAGAGAGGAGTTTCTTCGGCATCTTAGAATATGATTGATTAGCAAGTTAAAAATTCATAGCCAAGTAACTCTAGTATTTAAATGTAGATGTATAACTTCGAAAGCATTAGAATATATGATGAATTTATATGTAACTTTGAAGAGAGTGGGAAGTCTTTGCTAGAATAAAAATAAGCTCCTCCTTCTGATAAAAATACTGCCAAGAAAGTAAAGCAAAGTCAAATGATGAGCAACCATCCATCCCAACCTCTTATATAGAGTTAAAATGAGGATAGTCGCCTGCATGCTGAGAAAGAGCATCTATAGCATAATCAGACTCAAGCATCATTGCTTAACGAGGAGGAAGGAGGCAAAATAAGAGATAAAAATCTAGCAGCCCACTCGATAAGAATAGGCGTAGATACAACTCCACATAAGCTAGGTGCAAATGCTATCACTAATCTGTAAAGCAAGCAGAGCATTCTACAAAGCAGTAAAATAAATTGAAGTTTTCTATTGAGTTTGAATAAATGCAGTGTTAATGATAATTTTTCCGAGTATCGGAGAGACATAGCTACAAAGAGTATCCAGGGTACTCCTATGCTTTTGAAGGGCTCTCTATAATAAATATGACCTATATTTTATATAAGAAGATATTTGAGATATAATGTTCATTTTTAACATTTGGCATTTCTTGAAACTTTATTTATTTAATTTCTTTATTTAAAGTGAGATTTATAATATAAACTAAAAATATAGTGCTATTAGCTCAGCTCCACTAATTTTATAACTGATTAATCGATTTAAAATTTTGAATGATTGAGAATGTGATGTGCATTTTTAAAGTAAATTGTAAACTTTTGTAAGTGCTATTTCTTTTCTTCGAAGCAACTAAGTTTAAATTTGAATTAGTTAGTTGTTGCTGTTGATGACAAATTATACTCTTGGGAAATTTATAGAAGAGCTCAGTGACGCTTTAGACATCATTCATCTAGATATAAGACAATTAATTGGAGAAAGGAGTTTGAATTTATTTTGTGATTTAATTGCTCGAATCCACTTATTATTCTCCAATTTACTTTTAAAATTTAAGCATTTAAGAAAGATATAAATTTTATTTATTTTCTCATTATAAAACTTTCACATTTTTAGTTTTTTTAGTTTGAGGATAATAAAACTTTTATCTATCTAATTCTTTGAGTAACTACATATCCATGGGAAACGAGCAAGCCAAATTCGGGTACTTCATGGGGGAGGAGAGACCAGAGCAAACTAGAGTCCTCAGAAGCATCAGACTCTCAGAGAGCGATCCCCTTGTCTCAGACTGCTTTGGACTTAAAACTATTCCAGACGCCTTCAGGTACTAATTAGATATACAGATAAATATATAATTTTACTGTTCTTGCTTTTGGATTTGGATGTTGATGGTTAATTTAATATGGTAGGCAAAACGCTAAAGATTATCCAAATTAAATGTAATTAATTTAATATAAAATGTTATACTTTTTAAAATTTAAATCAATGAATCCATTTATTATGATTCATTAATTCTAATAGGTAAAAGATATAAGAGTATTTTATTTTATCCTACAAAACTTTATCTTGGCTCTCGAGAGAAGATTAAGAATGCAGACGGTACTTAAGGTATGAATCCTGATTAACTCATCTAAACTCAAGCAATTACAAAAATTCAATTTATTATAATCAAATTTTATGAACTGATAGGCTTTGGAGATTACAAGTGGAAGACATACTAAGAATCATTAATTAAATAAAAAGTCTAACCGTTGTTTTATTTTTTATTATAACTTTATTGGATCTTTTTATAATTGAATTGAATGCTATTAGAATTCAGAGGCAGTAGCAAAATACCTAATGGCAAACGATCTATGCCCCAAAGTTACAAATCAAGATCATAAAAATGCAATTTATAGCTATATTTAAAGATGGCTCTTTCAGATTCATCGCACTTTATTCCAAAAACAGAGCGGAATGGACAGAGTGCGATTTCGGATGTGCAATCAAACTATTTTGTTTTCTATCACGCATTAGATTATAGCAATTATATTTTGAATGACTTCAGTGGCTGTGGTGACTCTTTATGACACCCTTGGCAAGGAATCCACACAATTCATACTGAATGAGACTCACATTAAAACAGCAATAATGACTGCAGATAAGATTTCTGGAATTTTAGACTTGAAAGATGATGCCAAGATCCCAGACCTCACTCATATCATTTACTTTGATGAGGCAACTCAAGATCAAATTGAGAGGGGATAGGCTCTTGGAATTAAGCTGGTGTCTTATCAACAAGTCTTGGAAGAGGGAGGCAACATTTCAGAAATAAAACTAGAGGAACCCACTGCAGACTCCCTCTACACCATATCTTATACTTCAGGAACTACAGGCATGCCTAAAGGAGTGATGTTAACTCATCGTAACTTCATGGCTAACTCTGGTTCTTTCCAGCTATTTGACCCTGATTTTAAGGTCTTAGACACAGATGTATACATTTCTTATTTACCTCTTGCTCATGTGTTCGAGCGAATGCTTATGGTCTTGTGCATGGTTTTCAGGGCTTATTAATTATCGTTAAATAATTAAAGAGAAAGTTAACGATGAGGAACAGATAGGGGGAACTATATCGCTTTGTCAAAAGGTAGGTAGCTCCTCATATCATGACATTGCGTTTATCCCCTTAAGTCTATCTAAAATAGTTGTATGCTGATTTAAGGTAATGTACTTAAAGAGGGTGTGAATTATGGTGGCTCTAAAGTACTTGTGAATGTGTTTGTAGCAGTCCTCTGGATCGATAAATATTATGAGAAGTATCTCCCATTCTCTAACTTTCATCAGTATGGTGTGAATAGTCCTAGGGACAACTAAAATTTAGAGATTTTTAGGAGATCACCTAACGCCATAGGTCACACATAGCTAACAATCGAAGCTATATAAGTTATCCTTTTTAAAAAAGCCACTTCTTTGCCTGACAATGGGTTAGAAGATCCTCAGCATATGAAATTCTGTGCTCAGAGTTGTTGGCAACAAGGGTGTGTCATATTGATTTTTTTCTCAATGTTTTTTTTTAATTTCCCTGATCATTAGATTTTAATTCATTATCGATAAGTCGAGTATATTTAAATTTTTATGGCTCAATATGGATTTTACTAGGGCGATGTTATGAAAATTAATGATGACTTGCAAAAGTTGCAGCCAACTTTTATGATCAGCGTACCCAGACTCTTCAATAGATTCTACGATGTCATTTTTATTATAAAATGGGTCATGCAGGCAAGAATGAAAGAGTTGACTGGATTGAAGAAGAGTCTCTGTGAGTGGGGCATAAACACGAAGCTAGCTAATCTTTAGAAGAATGCACAGACCACTCATGCTCTTTACGACGGCCTCATATTTATTCCACTAATATATTCTTTATAGGATATAAAACACTATAAAAATAGAAGGCAATTCAAAACTAAAAACGCAGTTATAAAATAAGGATATACATATTTTACTTTGAAAAAAGATAGTAAAATAATTTTCTTATTCAAAGTATCAGTCTTTAAAGCAATTAAACGCATCATTTTTCTTAACAAATCCCTATTTAAGTGTTAAAATTAGAATAATAAGTTCAAGGCAATCTTAGGAGGTAGAATGAGAACTATGATTACTGGTTCTGCACCAATCATAATCTTATAGTGTGAATTTATAATAGCCAATCAGCAAAGATGTGCTTAATTTCCTAAAAATTGCATTCTGCTGCCCTATTCTAGAGGGCTACGGGCAAACTGAGTGTGCAGCTCCAGCTTCTCTTACTGTAACTAAAGACCCTCAAGCAGGCCATGTTGGAGCTCCAATTCCTGCTTGCGACTTTAAGCTAATGGACGTACCAGATATGGGCTACACCTCCCAAGACAAAGATGCGCAGGGTAACCCCCACCCCAGAGGAGAAATTTGCTATAAGGGGCCAAACAATTTCATAGGCTATTATAACAATCCATTAGCCACTAAGGAGACTATAGACGAAGAGGGCTGGATTCACACTGGAGACATTGGAACCATACTCCCATAAGGAGTTATCAAGATCATTGACAGAAAGAAAAATATCTTCAAGCTCTCCCAGGCAGAGTATGTATAGCATACATTTTTCATACGATCACTTGCATTTGTATGATCATTATATATAATAGTACCTGAGAAGTTGGAAAACAAGTTTGTTAAACTGTATGTGTATATTTGAATTATAAATTTGCTGATAATTTGTCCAAAGTCAATATATCGCTTAGATACTTATATATGGAGACTCACTTTAAAACTACGTGGTGGCGATCGTAGTGCCAGATAAAGCGGCACTAGAAAAATGGGCTGCCGGTAATAACGTGGAAGGCGATTTCAAAGCCATTTTGAGTGCCCCTAAATCTTCTACTATGATTTTAGATGAACTAAAGAGACTTTCAAAGGAGGCTGGGGTAAGTTTGCTAGACATCATTTTCATATAAACCAAATTTATCCCCTTAATAACTCAATTGACCCTGAATAAGATTAAAAATAAAAAAATTTCACTTTGACTTTTCAAGAGGCAAAATATTATTTCAAACTTGATTTATCACCTCCAAACGCTTCGGCTTCCTAATTATCAAATATATATATCGTTTTACTCAACTAATCAATATAGTTCTTCGGATTTGAGATTCCACAGAGAGTGCACTTGACTGCAAATGCTTTCACAGTAGAAAATAATATTCTAACACCCACTTTCAAGCTAAAGAGAAACGAAGCCAAACAAGTCTTCTTTCAAGAAATCAAGGCCATGTACAATCAAATAACGTGTTTATAAGGAAGTTGATTTTATATATCATTGAATGAATGGAGCCATGCTTCAAGGTGAAGAGGAGAAATGAAGAGGAGGAGTATAGTAAAAATAGAAATAATTTAGAGAAATTAAATATAATTATTAAACACATGAGTGAACGTTAATATTTTAAGGCTTGATATCTCGATTTAAAATTCCATTTTATTTTCTGTTTGATTTAATTATATTTAAATTTGAATTCAAACTATTTAAACTTATATTATTTAATTAAAACATATAAATATGGGTATCAATGGAAAGCCCATGAAAAAATAGGAAGTTTTTGTCCTGTTGACTTTGGCTGAATCTAATATTTAATGGCATGACCTAAAAAATATGTTTAATTTGTTTTTAATTGGTGGTGGCTGACGTCAAAGTGAGGTTGACTCCATTATTTATAAGATTTAAGAAATATATCAAGGATAAAGTCCTATTAATTTTAATTTATCTTTCAATCTATCTTAAAATCGCTCAAATTGAACACTTTTACCTGAAAACACAAAGACAACTGAAATTAAGAAGCTCATTCAACCTATTATAACGAATAAAACGTAATCTTTTATTTAATTTAAATTTCCAAAAATTATTTCTATTTTTTTCAATATTAAATAAATAGCTTTCATCATAAAGAAAGAGTGAGTATTATACTAAATGATAGTCTTTCTAGAATATGTTTACTTTTTTAATTTCTAAGTGAAAAACCACATAAATTTCTCTTAAAGCAACATCTATTAAGAGATATAAATCAATCTATGAAATCAAAAGCAGCTTCATTTAAAAAGAGAAATGGCTTTATCATCTTCTTGCTGAGTTGATGTTTGACTGTGCACTGGTGGTTGCAGATGTGGAGAGTGGAACAGGTTTCTTCTTGTCTGAGAGGAGTTAGTCGTAGTCTGAGGACATGAACTTGGCCTCTAGCGCCTTGTGGTCACGGTTGCATTCGCAGTGAGCTATGAAGTCATCGGCAGTTTTCAATTTCAAATGGCAGAGCTCGCACTCGAGCTCCTTTCTTCCGATTTGATCCCCTGCTTGGCCCTTGATGAACTTGAACTGCTCAAATTATTCCAATTAAAAATCAAGCGTAAGTTTGCTGAGTTTTGACCTACTGAAGTGGGACTCCTTCTTGCTTAGAGAAATGTGCTCTTGCATTGAGACAGCGGTCTTGCTCCCTCATGGCTTGCTCATATTTAGGTTGCCAGTACCGAGCATCCCAAGTGTCATATTTGGAATTGGGGAACATCAGTTGCACTTATGAAATGTCCGTGATGTAAAGCCTCTTAATTTTGCGAGAGCTTTTTAATTATTTATAATTGATTTTCAGAATATGATTGCTTGCTATGATTGAGCAAACGATTGTTTTCTATATAAATTTTTTAAGAAGTCATAGAAATATTCCTGCCTTTTCTAAATGATTAAAGATTTCTTCTTGATTTAATATTTATCTATTATAATTCTCAAGCGATTAAAGAGGTTTAGTAGCGCTAGTCTTTAATGATGCCTACTATGTGGCCTGACCTGCATTTACAGAATGCAAAGTAGTAGAGTCATAAAAAAAGATAAAAACAATCACTATTTGAAGTCTTGGATCTGAGATGGTGGCTAAATACAACTTCTCCTCTGGAATCATTAAATTTACTTTGTATATAGAGATTTAAAAGAATGCTTGGCTTCTCTTGTTCAAATATTTCAAGCATAAGTTCCACGAAATCCTTGTCCTACTCGTACTAGTCCTACAAGGCCTCCTCTATTTCTACTCGCTTCAGAGATCCAAACACACACTTATTTCTAGAAGCTTAATCTTAAAAGAAAAGTTTTTTCTCCTTAAGTTATATTTACTATAGCGAGATGAAGGTCGTTGCTAACATACTCCAGAGTTCTAACTGGAGCAATGTCCTACTGGCATCGCTCACAAATGAGGAGCACCTCTTTGAGAGAGAGCTCTTTATGCTTGTGTCTCATCTTCTTGATGGTAGCTCTCTTCTCTGCAACTCTGCGCTTGAATTCGTCTTCCGTGCTTTGGACCATACCCTCGTAGAACTGAATCTTCTTCTTCAGTCTCTCCACATATATGGGTTGCAAGAAGTATCCCTTAAGCAAATCATGAGCATGCCGCTCTCGCAAGACTTATTGTTCATGTTCTGAAAGACTAAATGAAGTTAAAAGTTAAGTAATTTAAGAGAGGAGAACACTATTTCACCACCAGTGGGGTCGTCTTGATCATCTTCTTCACCACCTTCAATTTCTTAGTAGCCCTCGCTCGCTTGAAGTTTGATGCTTGGCTGCTGGCCACCTTCATCTACAAACATGTTCCCTTCTCCTAAAATAAGAATAAATACATTAACTATCGTCTCCTGATAAGAATCTTTCTAGTTCCTCTTACTCACTGCTTACTTAAGTCTCTACTAAGAATTTATTGGCTCTACCAAGTTTCTCATCCTCCTCTCTTAGAGCACTGAGCTTCTCGAAGATTAAATTCATCAAGATGCACATCTTGAAAGTAAGATAAAGATATCAACTGAGATGCGATTGAATGAGAAGAGCCGCTTAATGAGAAAGTCTACTTGAGCTAGATGAGCTTGTCTGAGATTATCTTCATCGCAAAGAGTCTTATTCATCATAGTCCTTATACCCTAGATCATCTCCAGGTCTTGATGGGTGATTATGTGACTCAGCTTTATCACCAACTCTCCGTCATCGCAGATGATTTTATAAAAAGTTAAGCCTCGTTCAATTAGCATATTTTGCTGAAGTAGGACTTGTTCCTCTGCTCTGCTTTGATTCTAACTTTTGGAGCGAAGATCAAGGAATACAAGGCGTCAACCATAGGCACATCAGGGAGTCGCGTGCTGTTCCTGCACATGAAACGTCCTCCCTTGTCATAGTAGTCTTGACAGGCATAGGTAACATGAGGCATGCGCTGCTCGTCCAACTCATAAGCGAAAGAATTGATGGAGTCTCTTTCGAACTCAACATAAGCATCCTTGTTTAGTGTCTCGAATCTCAGCTCATATAAGAAGAGAGGTCTTCTTAACTCTTCATTCTCAAGCTGCTCTGAAATTTCTTGGTAATAAAAGCTTAATTCATAAGATATTGAAGCTTTGGTAACTGTAGAGCACATCCTAAGCTTTAGCTTTCTCCTCGGCAAATATTCTTGATTGGAACTCTTTTCAAATAAGATGGTATGAAATGAATCATTATATACTATTTCCACTTGCCAGGTGAGCTTTCTAATCATCATCATCTTGAATACGTCTATATCTACTCGCTCTGTTACGGAGTCCAAGTTTGAAACAAGCCTTGATGAATCCTTTCTCTAGGATTTCAGGCCCAAAAATTATTGTAGGCTTGTCTTGAGCAATTTTGACTTGCCAAACTGGCACTTTGAACTTTCCCTCGAAGTATTACTTCAAGTGATAATTAAACTTCATCATAACAGACAAGAAACATTTACTATCATAATTAAATTTTAATGATGGTCTTGGATATGCTCAGAAACCTTATTTAGAATGATACTGCGAGTGGCTTCATCACTCGTGAACAGAGAAGAGTTAGCCATCTTGGCAAGAGTGTCTTCATTCTTATAGGCTGCCTTCACATACTTATTATAGAAAGCTCCTCCGATGCAGAGCTTAAGCACTAGAACCGCATCAGGGATATCATCCCTCAACTTGACTCTAGAGTTAAGGCACTTCTCAGGGATGTTCATCTTTTAGAATCTTTGTCGAATTTCCTCAACCATAGTAGCCACTTCCTTCAAAATCTGCAGATCGAGGTTTCGGTCTCTACACCACTACCTCTCAGCATGTGTTGGCCTCGAGAACCTTATTCTTCTGCTTTCATAGTTCTATCTGACTGGAAAGATCTGACCGGGCCCTTGAGTAGGAGCTGCTATTGGGTTCTACTTATGCTTGAGATGAGGTTGAAACTTGTGAATCCACTCTAGAAATACTCTCAGCAGCATAATTGAGTCTGAGTTCCTGTTTTGATCATAGATGCATCATCAGATTTATTTCGAATAATACATTTATCTTAATTTGT
>JAJKFJ010005895.1:0-18423 GCA_027382625.1 Tetmemena sp. SeJ-2015
ACTTCCAACCGAAGCTGATAATTTTGGAGAATGAAAACATCTCGATGCTGATGTTCAAGGAAATGGTGGCTGAAACTATTTTTGGAGTCTCAGTCTGTGTTTCCTCACACGCTAATAACTCCTTCCTCAGCAATAGCTCTTCCAATCATGGCAGGAATCACAGATTTGAAATCGACAAACTCAAGTTCTTTACATTCACGGGAATGGAGATAGTGGACGAGGAGGAACTAAGCATACTAGAGAAATTAGAATATTAAATGTTTACTTTTATTTGAAGACTAGAGAATAATACTTACCTTTTCGTTTCTCAAGGTATGGAGAGCACTCATTAGAGCATTTTAAAATAAAAAGCTACAAAAACTTAATCTTAAAATTCTAAATCATCAATATAGGGGAGTCCTTCGATGGCAGAGCATGCTTAGGGGCTTTTCATAAAATAAGACTGCTCGGAGAAGTAAGTTAACAACATATTCTCGTTTGGTGTAGAACTCTTTCTCTCTTTCTCTATTTTAAAATGAGAAAGAGAGAAGAGAGAATTTATTTTCCTTCTTCTATAAAGTTTGTCTTTGCTATTAACTACTAATTCCTCCTCTTACCCGGTTAGAGGTTATATCGACTTTAAAAGCGCGAGTAAATTGATATTTTCCTCTTCTTGTCTATTATAGGGTGGATACGGTAAAGTTTACCTAGCGTTAAACAAGATGACCAAGGAAGAGGTAGCGATCAAATTCCTTAAGGTGAGAGAGTTAAAGGCAGACGCTATTTACAAAGTTTACAAGGAAGCGGATGCACTTCGAAGTTTGAATCATTAAAACATTGTAAAATTGAAACTGACTTTTCCACTGCAAGAAAAGAACTCGATAGTTATAGTAATGGAGTATGCTAGTGGAGGGGAGTTAAAGGGCTATCTTAAGAAAAGAGGAAAACTGGATGAGGAAGAGGCTAAAGAGATATTCTTCTAGCTAATATAATGCGTGCACTACTGCCACTAGAAGAGAATCATTCACAGAGATTTGAAACTTAACAACATAGTTTATGATTGTAATGTATGTGATTACTTTTTGACATTGATTAGTTTTCGCCTCTCCTAATTCAAGGGAAATCAGGGTTGTGGATTTTGGAATAAGTGGGCTCTATGCTGTGAACAGTCCTGAGAAGAGTCTAGCAGGGAGTCTGAAATATATGGCCCCAGAAATCCTAACGGGCAAGAATACAGCTGCAGATCCTGCCATAGATATTTTCAGTATGGGAGTTATTCTCTACGCCTTAGTTACTGGAAAGTTACCTTTTGAGGGAAAGGATACTCTGTCGATTAGGAACAAAATCATCAAGGGTCAGTACTCATATCCACCTGCTTAGTAAGATTCCCTGAGTCCACAAGTGAGAGACTTGATTGATAAAATGCTGAGAGTGGACCCATTAAGTAGAATCCACATGAAGTATATCTTCCTACATCCTTGGGTACAGCCTTACACCTAGAAGTTAAATCCATTGACTAGAGGCTATTTAGACTCCGTGGACAGTTCTATGAATTCTTTTCGCTCCTCAGAGGGCAATTAAACTCCCAAATAAGAAGGAGCAGAGTAGAGATACGATGCGCATAGATTTTCTTAGTAACCCATTGATGTGATCAGTGAAGTAGATGAAGACAACACAAATAAGTACACAGATAGTCTAACAAAGTAGATCAAGAAATTTAAATCAAAGCAAGGCAATGGAGACGCCAGCCCATATTCTCCATTTTCTCCGTCCTTCTAAACTAATAGCGAAATTCGAAATTCTGTCAAGCAAGGTGACTGCTTTAACTAGTAGACTCCTCATAGTAAAAATAATATGGGATCTGCTTAAATGCACAAGACAAGTGACTTCTTTTTTCAGCAAAGACTTGAAAATTAAAATATTGCCTCTTCACTTAGTACCAACAAGGCCTCTCAAAAGATTCTTAGAACTCCCTTGTTAGAAAATGAAGAGACCAAATGTTTATATTCACTATATCTTAAAAATAGAAAGAGGTTAAATAAGCAGTCAATCCTGGAGCTTAATCTCTAGGTACAAGTCCAGAAATGTCTAAGAAAAGGATGAACTCTTAATACTATGCCCTAGGAGTTGCTACTATTTCCAAAGATAACAAATAGAGAAGAAACTTAAGTCTGGGTATAGAGTCAGGTTAAAGACAAAACGAAAATTAAACTATTCCTGAGAAAGAATCACCACTTCTGAAAGGAAGGAGTGAAAACCATCTTCATTTGAAAAGTGAAATTTTTAATTAAAGAATTCAATTTAAAATTGTCGACCAGAAAAGATTCAGGTCCATAAATTAGAGAACCTCGTCTCAAACCAATTTAAATTCACAGTTCAATAACTATGATCAGAGAGCGTTAGGATTCGGTGAACTTCTTTAAAATACACCCTTGGGTGATGAAGTTTAATAGATAATGCCAATCAATGCTCAAGGTGGATAGGTTATCATCATGAATAATATCAACATCAGCAACTACAACATCAATCATGGTTAAACATTATCGGGTGCTTAAATCTTGTCTGAGAGGTCAGATCTCGAAACTCAAAGAGCAAACACTATGATGGCAACTCAAAATGTAAAGTTTCCTATTATCCCTGCCAAGAAGGTTAGCTTAAATACAAACGGAATTAGTTAGTTCCTAGATTCTTAATCTCCCACTAAGTCAGGACTCTAATCAACATATCGCTCTCAGACAACCTAGCCAACTATTTTTAGCACTTAAGAGGCCACCAATGCAACAGATGGAGGTTTTACTGCAAGTTTAGTAGCAAGCTTGGGACCCTCAGGTTTGAACTCCACTGGCTAGAACTCTCCAGCTAAATCTTCAACTCTAACTACACCAGGTATGATAATGAAGAGGAACTCTGCTCTGATGAGTCAAACTGAAGATTAAAACTTATAAGTTAAAGGGTAATAGAATGCTTAAAAGCATTATCTAGATCCTCTCAATGAATAAAATCATGATAGACTAAGAAAATACATCAAGGAGAAGATAAAGGAGTCTCATGATCTCGTCAGGCCAATTGGCTTGACTAAAATGCAAAAGTAGCAACTAAATGTCTTTAACAAATACTTGAAAGAGCTAGAACTCAAGTATGATACTCAGTAGTTACTCCAATAGAAGCAGTCTACTTTATCTTTAGAGACCGAGGAGCAAAAATAGTTCACTCAAACTACTTATATGGCTTCCAGCAATTATCAGAACCCAATTTTCGGATTGAGCCCAGATGCTAAAGACAGGTCAGCCAAAGATTTCAACTCTTCAAGCCCTGCAAAAGTATAAAGGTAATAGCAAAGAAAGATCAGGTAATCAGTATCACCTGCGATGAATCAAATGAATCAAGGGAACCACTCAGGCAATAATCAAAATAGTCAGAATCAACAAGCTTAGTCTCAACTTTCTTAGAACTCAAGCATATCTCCTTCTATCCATGATAAAAAGAGAGTTAAGAGACTTCACCAGAAAATCAACATCCAATCGCAGAAAGTAAAAATAAGCAACTTAGATGAAGGTTAGAGTCCTAGAGAATCTTATAATCTGTGTTTTATAATGTTTTAAGCTGATGGAAGTGTATTGCTAAACAATAGCATGAGGCGTAGGAAAACTATGGTAGATACTAGATAAATCAAAGGACCTAAACTAAATGCAGGAGGGGATCAAAATATGATACCAAAGTCCAAGCGCCCTCTTCAGCTAAAAGTGAATCAGCAAGAAGGCGAGATTATAGTTGGATCACCTGCTAATGGAAACGAAATGGGAGCGCCAATTAAATTTAAGCAAACGTGGCTTAATCAATCCGATAAGCCGAAGTCATCTCAAGATGTTTACTTATTATTAATTAAGCTTTAATGTGATAGAAGATCCAAGAAAAATGAGAATAGAGGTGAGTAAATCAAGAAGGCAAGCTGCAGATGAGAGCAGCTAAAAATCAAGATCTATAGGTAGAGAGCCAAACTCAGGAATGAGATTGACACCTTCAGAGGGAAAATTGAAAATAAAAGGAGGACTTTAGCAACCGCCTTCAACTACAGACTCGCAAATAGTGCTCCAAAATAATTAAGTTAGGCAACATATCCTAATTTATCATAAGTTATACATTTATCATTGGGACCGCACAGACTACTATATCAACTCCATCTAGGAAAGACTTGAACTATAGGTTATCAAAGCTGTAAAGCCAAGGATCCTAGAATAACAGCATCTATCTTAAATCAGTTGCTCAGAATTAAGTTTAATACTCTCCAGATAAGCAAAGCTGCATAACTTCAAGATATCAAACGTAAGGGGCGAGCAATTTTATGATTGCGGTAAGCCCCACTTAAAATCCTTAAGCAACTGGGACCAATTTTAGCGGAAGTGCGTTTGATTCTAACATGTTGAGAACAGTTGGGAATGTAAATTCCTCGCCAAATAATCAAAAGACACTAGGGAGAGGTAGCATGATAGTTCAAAACTCGGGAAGTAGCAGAAAAACTGCGGATAGCCCCAGTTAGTTTTAAGGAGGAAGCCCTTAAGCGAATAGTGTATAATTAAGACAACCATTATTATCTGGAAGTAATTTCTAAGCACAAGGAGTATTTTTGTATTCTACTTCTTTATATTATTATAAGAGCGCAATTTTAACCAAGAAATACAGTCTATAATTTTGAGCCATCTCATTTAATTAGCCAAATGTAATCGAACGAGTTTCCTCGATCAACAATAAAAAGTGTTAATAGTAACAAGACTCAGAAAAGATTTATGATAGAATCCATTTTAACTAAATGCGAGAAAGATGAAAGTACTCCGAATTGATTATCATTGCTTTCAGTCTTCTTTTAATTTCATAATATAACTATCTGATATATTGTCTTATATCTTATTTGGATAACAGATCATCTATCTTGCCATCATAATTGTAATATTGATATAATATTAGCGCATGGATTCAATAGATTCATAACTACAAGATAAAAAGTCTTTGACATCTTTCGTCAGCTTGATTTAGCAAACTTTTGCTTGGACAAGTATTATACTATCTCTGATAGTTTTCTATTGCTACATTAATAATAATAGTTAGGGAATTAAAAACCCCTAACGGGCATATAATACTTAATCGATTTAAAGTAATTCACAGGCGTAACTCCTTGATCAGTTGTGCCACGTCACCGCGAAAGCCCACCGTCATTGCTACATTAAATTCCAGGACACTCGCTGAAACAAATGTATCCTACTATGTTCAGTTAATAACTTTAAAATAGATGGAATGATTTTGCTGGGCTTGATTTGCACAGATATCCTCATATCAATCCACTTCCTAATTTCAATATACATGGAAACTCAAGAGGGAGCTTAATTATATACTCAAAAAATGTGCATCTTTGATGGCTACTTAACAGCTTTCAGTATGGTGACAGTCATCGCCTATGCTTCTAGCCTTTCTCATTGTTTCCTTCAAACAATCTCAAACTTCAATTAATCAAAGTGAGAGATGTCGGGGCTTCATTATCACTTGATTTCGATTGGAATAGGGTTGCTCTATATGGGAACTGTGGGAATATTTAGAGATTCAGGGTTGGGAGTGATGGGCACTTGTGCCATGATATATGGCGGCTTATCTGAGTAAGACAAAATTCGCTCTAATATTTATAAGTACGGTAGATTGATTCTGGCTCCTCTGCTGATTTACTCCACCATATTCATTGCATACTCAATTTTCGTGATAGTCAAAAAGCTCATCTAATAGAGGCACACTTTGAAAAGAGAACAAATCACCTTAAATATATTTAAATAGTTTATAAGAATCACATTTTTCATTCTACATATTGTCACTGAACTTTTAGTATTTTTCTCTCAAATACTCTGGTAATTTTTGTGTGTGTCTGAATAATATTTAGTGGGTTCACTCATTCTAGTACTTTTCTTATGAGCTACTTCGAAAAAGAAATCAGTCAAACTTACATCACATTCCTGAGAGTACTCATACTCTTCAATAAAATAATAATGTTGAATTAAAACAATTAGTATTTGTTAAAAGCTTAAATTCCTTTTCAGCATTTACTTTAAATTTCAAAAAGTATATTTGATCATACTTTTCTCTGGTGTGATGAGTTCCTTAATTCGACTGTTTGGGGATTCCTATCTAAGAAATAGGATTTTTATAGCTTTAAAGCTGAGTAATTCGTAGTTGGATCTTGAAGCCGAATATTCTCGTAATAATGAGAGTCATCCGGATATAACATTAAACTCCTGGACTGATGTTGGAGAACCCAATCCTCATTTAATTTCCTCCTAAAGCTTCTTAGACCATTCGCAATGCAATCAAACCAAGTCTAATAAATCTATAAAAGTAAATAAAGCAAGTAAATTTTTTCAATTATATCTATTCAATAGTAATCTAGAAAAGACTTTGTAAGATAGGAAAGAACAACAACTAGAAACTAAAAGTCTGCTAATCTTTCTCTCTTCTCTGGTGAGTTCAATCTTGGACAAAGAATGCAAACTTAGTAAGAGTAAGACAAATTCTAATAAGGTAAGGCCAAAGGGGCTGCCCCAGCAAAGCCACTTTTTGTGTATCTGTAAGAGAGCAACTCCATAAGAAACATGCAGATACTCTTTGATGCAGTGGGTTAGCATTTTGAACAGCTTTTAGAAAAGGAGAAGAAGGGTGAACTGTAAAGCTATTATGCCTGTAATAAGTCTAAAATATGCAGAAAACTTGTGATTGCATACTTCAAAACATAAAATATAATTTCTTTTATGTAAGTAGAGAAGCAAATATTTCATCAAATTAGCATTAGTAGATCACACAGTCAGCTATTTCGCTTATTTAGAGTACTATTCAGCCTGCAAAAGAAGAAAATTAATCCACATAGAGGTAAGAGAAGGAGATTCCATAAAATAAAAACGTCCAAGAAATATTGAATGAGAAGAATAATGGGAAAGAAATAAATGTATTCTTCTTATATAAGTATTATAATATCAGGAAAGAAAGCTAAATAGAGAGTGAGGATATTAAAGAAAGCTTTAAGAAATATTCCGTTTTAAAGAGCTCTGTGGATTACAAAATAAATTAGACCAAACTTGTTGAGAGGAGTAACATCACCTTTGAAAAAGAACTTATAGTGCTTTTGAAAGAATACCATCCCCGAATATTTTAAAGCATTAGAGCTGCTCATAAAATCAGTTTTGACGCCATCATCAAAAGCTTAAAATATAAAATTTTATATTTTTTTTATTATAAGCTTCGCATCTAACTTAAATCATAAAATATTTCAAAAAGATAAATCTAAATTAACTGCTCAAAAGCTTAATCATACTAACATCATAATGACTAAGGATCGACGCTTTATCATAAAGGAAATTGAAGAGAAAGAAAAATCTAATATTTAGAGGATTTCAGATATGTATGCTGAATATGTTAATGGAAACCCTCAAACCTTAATAGCAAGAGTCTACGGTTTATTCTCCCTTAAAATACCTGATGTAAATAAGATCTACTTTGTAATCATGTAAAACCTTGACTTTGTAAATGAGAAGAAGGTCATCTTCAGATACGATTTGAATGAGATAGATATTTATAATTATAATTTGAAGTTTCTTGAGGGAAAGTAAAAGCCAAATTTGAATAAAATAGAGAGAAATCTCCTGCATTAGACTTTGCTTTAAAGAGATTATTTAATACATTAAAAATTGTAGATTTAAAATAGATCAATGCTTCTATGAAATTCTCGGCGATCCAAACTATAACAACCAGCAACAGCTTTCATCTTAAAATACAAAAGAATACGTCCCTTCTAATGCCGACTAACTTGTGCAATTTTAAGATCCTAATAAAATGCTTAATAGAAAGAGCCATTACTATAACTAGAGCAAGCTATCACATCAATTATAGGAAGAGATTAAACTTTCTTAGTAAAGTCCCAATAAACCATTCAGAGAATCCTTAAACTCCAACATCAAATTATAAACTTATCATTTTAATAATTTAGAGACACTGCGGCAAATGTGAAAATAAAATGTTATTAAAATTTTTAGTGCTACTGGAAGAATCTAAAGAATTTCATAAATAGCCAGCAATTAAATCCAACAGGCAAACTACAAGGGCAGAGACTAGTGGTATTTAAAATCCGAATAAGAGCTAAGAGAGTAGCTAACCATAAGTTTATTTTGCTTTTTTTAAAGTCAGTAATAAGAAATCTCTCTATGTTAATAAAACTAAATTTTCTGCAAATCAAGAGGCTGAAAAGATGTTAAGTTATATTTTGATTAACTGAAATCATGGGGAAACTGAAGCATTTAAATTATACAGATTACATTAACATACATCAAAATATAGAGTTATCTTAGAAATATGAGGAAGAATTTTGTCAGTTTTTAGAAGAAACTTACAAGGACAGTGGCTTTTTGAAGATAAGCAACTCTGTTAACTATTCACTGCTTTTGATAGTCATGAAGAGGGATCAACTTAATGAGATAGAGATTAGGGAAACCAAAAGAAATGCATTTTACTTTGAGACTTCTTTCGGGAGTTTCGTAATTATAATGGGAATCATCAATTATTTCCAAACTTCATATCTTTATAAAAAGTTTTTTTGACTTACCAAACTTTAGACATTTCGAGGTTTATATTTTTACTTTTTTAGACAGATCTAATATGAAAGCGAAGCACATAATCAATAGGTTCAGGAAAAAGCAAAATATAGCTTTATCGAGTCCTGAAGCAAAACAGTATTAGTAAAGATTCAATGAGGCAGTTTAAATTATATTTATAATTTCAGTAAGAGAGCTGCTTTTTGTGAATGATCCAAGTTTTAATTAAAATAATGACTCCATAAAAGAGGACCACTGGCCTGCATAATTTAGAAATTGATTAATTTACAAATGAAATTATTTTTCAAAATTATCATCATAATCATCAATATCATTTGAAAAATGATAAGTTAGTTTCAATTAAATTGGTTCTCTTCATATTCATCATATTGCTATTGGAGAGTCTTCTATTGATAAGAATAGTTCTGCTCATCACCCTCTTGCGTATAATATTGAGCATCCTCTGTAGCATGATCTAAATAGTCATGAATTCTTTTATCATCACCTGTGACTAGCGCTTCTTCCTCTTCTTCATCTTCTTCTTGAATAGTCTATTGTTCAAATTGAGACTCGTTTTCTTCTTCTTCCTATTCCTAAATCTACTCGTATTCTTCATCTTGCTCGTTCTATTCATCTTAAGAGATAGAATGGAACTTTTCTCCATTCATCTCTTGATACTTATTCCTAGCACCCTAGCGTTCATAAAATTGAAGTTACCTATCAGAGTTATCCTAATCTTCATACTGAGGCTATGTATGAGGCGATTATCTGGCATCATTGACGCTCTCACCTAAGTCAACCTCGGAGAATTATTGGCTTTGGCTTTCATTAGTCTGACCAATGAAGCCCATGGCAGAAGGCATAGTCGTGTTGCGGTGATTACTTTAAGTACCAGGATAATTATTCAGAGCTGAATCTACCATCCTTTGCTAACTCTGGATCCTCATACTGGAGCCTCCATCTTCTTAGGAATTTTCCAGCACTTAATTCTCGTGAGGATAGTAGTAAGAGACCTGAGATGGATGTTGTATTTAATGCTACTCCATATATTGCTCTTGGTCGAGCGAGTGATTGTTGTTGTAAATCTATAGATTGCTTGCATTTTCCTATTGAAGTGAGGAGATATAAGCAAGAAGTTGCTGCTCCAGATTTCTTCTCGTTGTATCATTTAAGGAGTAAGTTTTGCAAAAGTTTTTAGCAACTTACTTGACATCATCACCCTCTTTCAGGGTAATATGAGCTGTCCTAAGAAATTTTTCTTGAAGAGAAAACTTACTTTCCAGTTGCGATGGTGATCTCAACATCGACTAAGGGTGCTATAGTTTTCGCCTTGTAGCTATTTGATTCCTTCTAAGACGTTGCAAATTCAAATGGCTTAATCCTCGTGGGCACACCTTTGTAATTTTTGGCTTTTCCCATACTAGAAAGATTAATAATCTATTGAAAGATAACTTACTTTTGTACTAACTTCTTTCTCTGATCTTAAACCTCCTTTGCCTTCTTGATCCTTTGAACAGTCTCGTCATAGCCCTTAATATATTTAGACTAGTTTATTGAATCATCAGCATCCTAGCTCACATCTTATGCTCTTTAAGGGTAAAAGTTGAATTCATTGCTTTTCTTTCTACTCAATACTGAGCGATTCGGGTTCTTATTTATCTTTAGAATAAATTATTAGCATTTAAAGAAAGTTTTTTTTAATCTGAGGATGAAAAGTGCACTCTTAAAGTTCTTCTAGTTTTTCATCAAAATTCCTCTGAACTGGTAGGTTCATTCTTTTCTATTTGCTTAACTCCCAAAGTCTTTCATGAGCAGGTTTACCATCTTGATATGAGGTAAAAGAATGATGAAAAAAAGTATCAGAGTTTTAGTATTACGAAGTGGATGGATTGAAGATTTGCACTTTAGAGATCTAAGACTTTCCTATATCCGGCTTGAATGTGCATTCCTCCAAGTCCTTCATCTCTTTGATTTATTGCTGCTTACGGATTTTCTCTTTCTAAATCTTTTGCTTCTCAAGCAGAAGTTCAACTCTCTATTAAGGGTCAACTCTTACCATAGAGGGATTGTTTTACATATCAAGGACTTGCTATTCGAGAGGAGTTTCATTATCATACGCTCTAGTGCTTTCATTTGGATTGAACATGATAGAATTATTCTTCAAGTCATTTGAACTCACGATCTTCCCGACTAAGCTAGATTTATTAAGCTCTTAACTCATTTGGCTACCCTACAATAATTGGTTTGCTTTTGCATGTTGATTTTAGAAGAAGTTTGCCCAGTGCTGTTTCTCTAAATGCTCAGATTTCTTGTTTATCTATGGCTTGAAGGTACATTCCTTATAAGACTCATAGAAACCCTTTCGTTACTTGATTGTTGGAACTTTAATCCCTCCTCCTTTGGCTGTGCTCTTCATCCCTGCAAAATTAGAAAATAATTATCAGTAAGGTATCGGATGGCCTTCAATAGATCTGAATCACTCCAAATCAATTCATTCATCTCATTATTGGTTTGATGAGCTGAGGGGTCAGCGCTGCTCATCACATCTTCACTCTCCTCATCTATGGTGTGATTTGAGAGTGGCCCGTTCTTATAGACTTTTTTGAGAGCCTTGATATATTCAGTAACTAGTCTTTCTTGCTTTTCAATTCCATTTGCGAGACAATATGGATCATAGATAAGCTTCAGAAATTCAAAGACTATCTCTGTATCAACCACCTCGTCGGCTGAGGGATTTATCTTCAACCAAAATTGCATCAGGAATTCTTCTTCTCTCAGTTTTCTCTCCTCAATTTTAATCTAGAAAGGATTCAGGGGTTGATCCATTTGATAATTGGATTATTGCTACTACTGTTGCATCTAAAACTCATACTCCTCATTAAACAGGTATTTGAAAACTCCAAGAACAAAGAAAAGCTGACCTACTTAGGTTGTATTAAGAAGCCTGTTATCCTCATAATCAACATATCGAATGGCAGCCTCAATATCTCTTTCTAGCTTTTTGTAAGCCAATTAGTGAGATTTAACGTTAACTTTAGATTTCGCAGCTTGCATAGCTTGGTGAATTTTCATCGACTCGAGAGTTGCTTTTTATCTCTTCTATCTCTCTATATGTTCTTCATACAAAGCATGACCTTGTTTTTACTTCACAAAAGTTTACTGAGATTATGCGTTGAATTGATTTGTGTAATGCGAAGAATTCATTTAGCTTATATTTGACTTTTGAAGTTAAGATCCTTTTAAATTCTTATCAGCACTCATCCTTTTGTTTGGAGGCATTTATTAGATCTCCTTGGACTTTTCTATCTTATTTTTAGCATTGGAATAGAGCCTATTATAGACTTAGAAATTGCTCTAACTCGAATCCTATCTCATTCAAAAATGTATTCTCAAACAAAAAAAAACTTCTCTAAGGAGTTAAGGGGCTTTGCTTATTAGGATTCTAAATTTGTTAAGCTATTAATTGAGAGTTGTTTAGCTAGTTCTCTATTTCTCTCTATGCTGCTTCGTAATACTCTTGCCTCTCAACTATCTTATTGATCATCTCCAGCATCCTCAATCTCTCCCTTTCTGCTTCCTCTTCCTCGTCTTGATAGTCTATCTAACTAGCCTCATCATTGAAAAATTACTGATGCTGATTTTAGTCTGTAGTCTTTTGAACAGGTGTTTTATCTCCCTGACTTCTCAGGTCATCAGTCTATAGTTGATGAAGTATCATAGAGTCATATATTTAATAATGAGCAAGTAATTTATTAGAGAAAAAATATTTGTCATCCTATCTTTGGTTCTCATCTCCTCCACCTTGAAGCTTCCTTTTTAAATCGTTGACTCTTTTCATTCTCTCTTCTTGATTTTTGTTAACTTTCTCCTGGAATAACCTCGCATTTTAGTTTAGATGCTGCTCATTCTCTCTGTAAGATTCCTAATTACTCTGTCCAGAGTTAAAATTCTGGATTCTAATTATAAGAAATATGAATCACAGATATTTTTGGATTCTTATATCGTTCCTTCCTCGCTGGGAAGAAGTAGTTCCTTCTTTAAATGAAATATAAGAATATAAGTCTATATAACTTAAAAACTTAGAGTAGATTAGATCTATTGCTGTCCCCTCCTAAGTTATTCAAATTGAAAGGAGAGGTATTAGTCCCCAGCCTCACATTACTTGTCTTCAAATTCTAAGTATTCTGAGAAGCGTCCCACTATCTTTGTCCATAAGCTGAAAATAAATTTAAATAGAGAAGATATAACTATATGAACCCTGAGTCTTTGTAGCAGCAGTTCCACTATACTTCTGAACTAAGTCTAGCAATTTTTAAGTATCCATTTGATTTAATCCTGATTTAAGAAGATGATCAGTCTACATTTGAGATTCCAGAAGCATCGAGTCTGCTGCTAAGTTGTTCCCATTGGCACTGTATACACTATTACTGTGCAAATTATTTGGAGCCCACAGTTGCTGTTAAGAATAGTTCTCCTAATTCCCATTCTAGATTTAGTGGGTTCTCTGATCAAAGGTAGATATTCGTTAGTAAGGATTATTGTTCTTATTGATTTGGTCTCCACCTCCTAACTATGATTTGAATGTGCCGCTCAGTAAGTACTGATCTATGTTCTTCCGATTAGAAGATGTGTTGAGCAGGTCTGACATATGAGTGCCTGCGGGGGATATGTCTGCTGCTTGGTGTTCCTTATGCGAGTAGTGGCTTTGCTAGCTCTGATTACTAGGATAGTCTTCTCTATAATATTGCTATTACTGTTGTAAATATGCCTGCTGATTAGCTGCTCTGTTAGCGTTCATTTATGTTCTCTCTGAATAATTTGTATAATTTAACGTCGAAATCTTATTTAAAGAGGATGGGGAATATATCGGGTGGATGTAATTTTTAAAAGATTAGTAAGCAGAGAATAATTTGATTATAGTGAAAATGAATGAAGAGTCAACTATTGTTTCGCTCTCGGAGAGGAAAGGGAGTTTTGAAGAGCAGATGAGAGATGGAGCTACTATTCTGCACTAAGTCAACGACAGTCCTGTTTCTAGCAGAGTGCCACCTAACTTTATACACACTTAAATATCTCTTTAGAGTTATTTAATTAAGTTAAATGAAAAAAAATATATGAGAGTGTTTATTAAGATGATAACTTTCTGATAGAGGAGAATGATCTTCAAATGATTGGAAAGCAAGGAAAGACATAAAAAGCAAAAACAGTGAATACTCAAAAATCTATGATGGCTTCGAGTAAACCGAGGGACTTCGTGATTGCTGTTGCATTTAACTATAATACATATTTTAATTATTCATTTGACCAATAAGCCCACTCAGATGAGCTTGACTTAAAATATCAATACATTATATATTGAGCATTCTCTAAATGATGTAGACGTAGATTTGATTGAATCCCATTCTAGGAAAGGCAAAAACGAAGTAACTTAATCTGGTTAAAATGGGTAGAAGAAGCAGCGTACTCCAGAATACGACGGGAATTGGGAAATCATAAACTATCATCGCAATTATTTATTTCTTCATAAAACTAAGATAATGTGAACTTGAGTGATGCGACATAGGGAGCTGAATCAAGTAGTAGCGACTATCTAGAAGCCTCGGAAGAGCGATTACTAGAAGCAGCCAATATTGCAAAAAGGCCACCACCTTCTCCTTCCACTCGAATGCCGCACCCTCACACTTTCAAGAATTCCTAGGAGTAAAGAGGTCCCAATAACTTGACTTTTGGGAAAGTAGAGCGCCCTTCTACCTTTAGCAAGAGTAAGACTAATAACGATACTCAGAATAGCAAGACCATCACTACATCTCAGCTTCTTCAGCTTTTTAAAATGCCTAGCATGACTTCTGCTTCTGCAAGTGCACAAGGAAGTGGAAATTTCAAGGGTAGCTTAACTATGAGGCCCTCCATGAGCAATCATTTGGAGGGTAGTTAACTTAAATTGTGAACCGAAATTTCTTATTCTCTCTTTATTTAGGGAAGTAATTCAAATGTGAGTGGGAGTCAAAGTAATAGGAATAAATTGAACATCCGAGATGAGAACTAGAAGGCCATCAATTTGTGGCAATCCATGCCCTCCCACAAATATGAATTCAACCAAAACATTAGAGATGACTTAGAAGATGAAAAAGAGCTTAATGAGAGAGACAATAATAAATAAGACAAACTAGGGATGAGAGATAATGATAGGAAGAATAATAAGATGATGAACACGTCATCACCTACTAGGAGGTTCAATAAGAATTAGGATATAGAAGAGGAGGAGGAGTAAGAAGAAGATGTCTCTGTTGAAGTTGAGGAAATTAAGTTAGAAGACTCTCCAGAGTTTATCAAAAAGCGAAGGATTGAAGCCCTCAACATAAATTTTAAAGAAATAGGTAGAGAAAACAGCAGTCCTCAGTATGGGGGAATTTCTTAATGTTTATAATTTCTCCTAAGTAGTTTGCATCTGCTTAGAATTTCCACAGCAATCACAACTTGATTTAAAGTAGAACATTCATGGAAAATATTCATATTCTCACTTCTAGGAAATAAAAATAAGCTAAAATACTGGAAGAAGCAGTGATAAAATTTAAATAAGAATTAAATTAAATTTTTTATCATTTTTAATCATTTTATTTTAGTGTCATAAGCAGTTACTCTAAATAATTCTGGTATTTTATATAGAAATAAAAGTGAGTTTATTAATTTAAATGTATCTATTTTTAATTATCATAACCTTGAACGATATTTCATTTTTTAATAAATTAATTTTACTTTTGTGTATGAATATTTTATATAGATAAAAATGAATAACGACAAGTTCGATGATGCGATTTGTCTCCTTCAGAAGAAAGGATTGTTGATATAATACCAGGATGTAAATAACTTCTCAGATCTTAATATAAGTCAGTAACACAGCGATGAAAGAAATACCTTTAGCAACTTTAAATATCGATAGATTCAAAAAGATTAAAAAGTATTCATTTTCCTAAATCTCTATTTGCTTTTTCACCTAGAAATGATAAAAAGAAGAATATTAGTGGGAATACATTATGTGTAAATAATTAACTTGCAAATCTTAAATTAAATTTTCTCTTTTTAAATTTAATCACTCAGTACTAAAACTTTTACTCAAATTAAAAGGAAGATCATTAAGAATAAATTCTAAATGGGAAAATACAATTGACAGAAGAAGAAGCCTTTTTGTTCTCTAAGTTCCTATTCGAACAGAAAGGACTGAACAAAAATAAAATAGGAGAGTATTTAGGCTACAAGAAGGAGAACAACATTCTAGTAAACTCTTAATTCTTCAAGCACTTCTAATTCAAGGATAATGTTATGGATGAAGCCATGAGATAGATCTTTATGAAGCTAAGATTCAATAGAATAATTATATTTTCAGATTACCTAAAGAGTCTTAGCAAATCGATCGCATAATCAAGGCCTTCTCAGACGAGTATTGGAACTAAAACGAGGAAAATTTGAAGTCTAAAAATTAGGGGTGGAGTTCAGAGATCACAAACTTGCTAGCTCGAATAGTCTTAGTCCTGAATTCTATAAATCACAGCACCCAGATTCCTCAAAGATTTAAAAAAGGAAAGAAAGACTTTGTAGAGACAGGCCACTTAGCATTAGAGGGAGTAGTGAGCCACGACTATCTCTCAGATGTCTTTGACAGCATAATGTAGCAGTAATTGGAATCTAAGATTGATGTGGAAGAGAAGTTCTTTAGAAAGGTGAAGGATTAACATTCCAGCTCTATGGATGAGAATCAGAAGCAGAGGTTATTCATCTAGGATGGGACAGTATTTGTAAAATATGGGAGGACTGGGGATCCTCATTAGAGGAAAGTCTATTTATCAAGGGATGAGAGTGAGATATTCTGGATTTCTCCTACTGAAAAGATCTCAAGCAAAAGAGGTTTTAAGACAAATGAGATAATCGATGTTAAAATTGGCTGCGATCACACTAAGGTATTCAAAAGACACAAATTGCATGCAGACTATGATGATAAATGCATCTCAATCATATGTAAGAAAAGAACTTTAGACCTGAGACATGACGATCCAAATATAATTAAAGAGTTGTATTTGAAGATCCAAAATCTCATTCAGAGTATGAGGCAAAAGAGTTTCATTCACAAAAATACCAAACTATAACAGCTGTCATAAATCAAAAGAGAATAAGAGCTCAAGGTCTTAGAAAGGCTCTGGGATGAATCTATTCAATATAATCTTGATGACAAAATAGAATCGATTCAGCAATCTTAACACTCGGGTTTCGGAAAAATTTCATTTGAATAGAGATAGCATTTTCATAAGATTCTAAGCGCAGTTTCAGAGGCACAAAATATGAAATCTTATGAGAAGAAGTTTATAGAGTTTAAGACTAAATCTCAATAGAATATAGAGACTGTATTCTTTGAGGGTGTACCTTAAAATTACAGAGAAACTTTTTGGTCAAAGGCTATAAGTGATCGCTTAGATTTGAGCATAGAGCTTTACAGAGAGTTCAAAAAGAAGTCGCAGCAAGATGAGCTTAACCTATCTAAGAGGAGATATCAACTGAGGAATAAGAGAAAAACACTTCAAAATTATCTTCTACAGAGTGTTGATATAGGAGAATCAAAGATCTTTAAATATGAAGACATAGAGGAGAGTAATTTTGAAGTAGACTTCAGCTAAATTTTGAAACGCGTGGACAAAGTAATCGAGAGGTACAGAGTCAATTTGTAAGATAAGAAGTTTAATACTTTGGAGATTAGAGTAAGATTAGAAACGGGAAGTAAATTTTAATTTTTAGGATGTGATGAGCAACGTATTGGGTGCATTTTAAATCCTTCGACCAGATATTGGATTAGTGAAGGGTTAAGAATCCATATTGATGTAGTTGATTATTGTGAAGAGAAACTTCAACAACTCAGAGTTGACAGAATTTGAATTGTACCGAAGTCTGTCGAATATCCTCTTAAGATAGGATCACATGTACTAGTTTTATACTCTCTCCCATGAAGATATCGGATGGAGACTAGATTACTTTGATGATCTTTTGGAATAGATGCTGCCAGATTTGAATCAGCATTTTATAATCATAAATCTGCTTAGTGAGTACTATCTCTATAACTGGCTGATGACTCTATTTACGAGTGTACTTCCTATGGAAGTTTCTCAAAGAGTTTGGGATGTGTATTTATTGAAAGGGGAACTTTATCTCTATCAAATTTATTATAATCAATTAAATTATTTGATCAAGTAGCTTTGGGCTTACTCTCTTACCTGTAAATTATTTTTATAAAAATTTAAACTCCTTTCAAGGAAAAAGAATTATAGTGTGCATAAAATTTATTTATTGACACAATTAAGTCTTATTTTAATTTAACTGTAACCTTTAATCATAGGTGTAAGTAAACTGTTTCATTTAATCGTTATTTTAGAGATCTTTAAATGAGACTTTGAGGATTTTTAAACTATTGCGAGACGATAAGTTAGAAGCAGAGTATAACATTAACTTGTCAGAGCAGGACCTATTTGATTTTAATTTAAATCATGATAGCATTAGTAAGTATACCCAAATCGAGTGCCAGATATTCAATGAGCTAAAACAAGAAATGAATAAGTGAAATATTTCAACTCAATAAACAAAGAGACTAAATTATTTCCTTTTAACTTCATAAAATTAACAAATCATCCAGCTTTGATTCTATCTTGTAATAGATCTTAAAAGAAATAATTTTAAAGAAGTTAGAAGGAGAAGTAATAATTGATAAAGTGCAAATAAACTTTTGATTGAATTATATTAATTCTAATATTGTGGATAATTATGTTTGGGATGGAGTTAAAGTAATTCA
>JAJKFJ010005899.1:0-18415 GCA_027382625.1 Tetmemena sp. SeJ-2015
AATAAGAAAAATTTCCTTTTAATATAAACCTTAGAATGATCTATTTTAAAATTACTCCATTTGCACAATGATAAAATGATTTTTTTCTTCTTATTTTTGCTTCTTAATAGTAAATGAATTTGTTTGTATAATTGACTGCTAAATGTAAAGTTAAAACCTTTTAGAAAATATTAAAATTAAAATAAGACATTCTTGTACAATCCAATGAATGAAGAGGCAACTGTCCCTTCAGTTATTGTCCCACCTATTGCGAAACTGTGATCATGATAAAATGAATGCTATATTTTAGCAAAATTTCATCCAAATATAAATGACTAAATAAAATTAGACATTTTTATTATTACTTTTTTAAATAATAGGAAAAAATATTCTTCGAAATTTGTAAATAATCTTAGTTAACGCTCATGTAATCGATTCTCATATCTGCTCCTTCTTTGTAAAAGAGGAGAGGAAACTGATTTGAGTTGAAGCAAGTTTTGTCTAAATCTGTAAAATAAGAGTTAGTTTATAGGACTTCTCCGAAACTATAAAAAACAGTCACTGATTAAAACAAACTTGGGGAGGAATCCTCTCTTTTTGTAAATATTTTAAATCTTATTTTTAAAAAATTAAAATATAAAAATAAGTAAAAATATTTCTTAAATTAAATATTATTTCGAAAAAATAAGATGTCTTTCTCTATATTTAAATAACAAAAACAAAATGAAATAAATAAAATCTTTTAAAATTCACAAGGAGTTATAATTTTATCAGGAAACTAAATTAGATAATCCTATCGCATTATTAAGAGAACTGATTATATATCATATATGAAATAATATAGCAAGTTGAAGTTTTTAAATTTAAAATAAAATAATTATATGCTGTTACCCCTTTTCTTGTAATTAAATGAATATTAGAAATAAAAAATTTGCAAATAAAAGGTCAGAATTTTAAGAATTTTAAATATCAAAGTTATCAATAAAGTTATATGAAAGAAGTGGCAATAATTCTTAAACTTCAAATTTTTAAATACAATTTAAAGACATAAATAGCCATTTTAAACCATTAAAATATAATGATTCATTATATAAAGAAAGGATTTTTTTCTTAATTTAAATAAAAAGAAGGCAGGGCAGGGTGGCTTTAGAGATCTTTTTTTTAAAAAAATAGTTTTAATCTTTTAATTAATCCATTTAATATGTAAACTTTATTTTAAGTCATCCGCTCACTATATTTTATATGCAGAGCTCTGAAGCAAGCTAAGCCAACTGTCTATGTTTTGCATTCGGTTAGTTTCCATTATTGCAACCTTCTCTTTCCATTAAATTCTGGCCAATATTATTATTGAGACTTCTTCTACATATTTCTTTTTTATGAAGATAAAAAGATAGAGAGTGCACTCCCTCTTAAAAACTTATTTACATAGTAACAAATGAGAGAATCGCCATCATCAGATTCTTTAAAAATGGTTTCATTTTAAAACTTAATAATTAAAAATATTTTCATCAGATTTTGACTTAAGGACACTAAAGATATGAGAAAAGAAGAAAAATAAAAACATTATAAAACAATAAAAAGAGATCAATGAATAACTAGTATAAGCATCAAATAATTCTAACTTTAGCAACTTATGAGCAAGGATTATTCATGGAATTGTGAGAAAAAGAGCTAAAAGAATTTGTATACTGTTTTGCTGCCATTCAAGAGTTGGCCTCCTATATTTTAAAATGTTTATTCGTTTAAATTGGCTGCCATTTAAGGGATCATTTTAAAAAGGTATAGATGATTCAAAAAGCACCTAGGAGAAATATCAAAAGCTTAATTTCTTCATTTCTCAGAGCCTATTAGGACAAAATGAAATCTAAGAGAGCAAATAATTTCGAAATCTGTTGAGGAAATATATAGCGGAAACCTCTATTTACGGAACTGAATTGATCTAATATAGTATTCCTGGAATTAAAAAAAAAAAACACAGCTGCCAGTTTTTCGGGAGTGGAGACTTAGAAGTTGGTTCCGCGAGTTTGAAAAGAAGAAAGGTAACTGAGACAAGAATAACATAATCCATCTTAAAAATCCAGTTATAATTGATATTCAGAAAAGAAATGAGAAGACCGTTAAATGAGGAATATATCAAAAGACATTTCTCAATTCAAATTTATTAAAAGACGGTAAATATTAAAATTCTATGTTGGTAATAATAAAATAATCAGATTAAAAGACAAAAGTATAAATACTAAATGAATCAGAGTTCATAATAATATTATTTTTGCAAATTACTATCAACAATTCGTATTCATCTTATCTATTTTCTAAAAGGAAGTATTTTTTAATTTTAGCATAATAAAATTAGATAATCCTCAAGCCATCATAATCTAAAAGTTTAATTGAGATTTTCAAAAATTGAAAGATTTAATTAAACTTAAACTTGATTTAATCAGTTAATAGTTATAATTAAGAGTGACATAGAATTAGATTCCAATATTTGATTTAAAGATTCACAAGTAATTTAATGAGTGTTAAAATTCTTTGATAATTTATATTAATTTGTAAGAAAAATCTGTTTAGCTTTCAAGATATTTAAAACGGCTTGTATTATATGTTCAGCCCGATTTTTCACTACTGGCTAAGAAGCGATATTGTACTGTAAGAAGCCACTGTTTTTAGTCTTTTTACTGAACATTAGAGAAGTACCTCCAAAATCATCTAAAATTGACATTTTGGTAAAAAATTCTCCCTGTAATCGTGGCATTTAATAAATCAGTAAAATTACTTTTTTTTGAAATTTTTCTAACAATAATACTCGGCCGATAAGGAGCACTTACAGCACCAAGTTTTAACACATATAAAATGAGCTTTGTCTTTGTTCGTCCAGGCCTTACAGAAGAAAACTCAAAAAATATTTAAAAAATTGGTACTGAAAGTTTAATATTGCAAAATTTTCCTATCCTATAGTGCATTATTATCGAGATTAACATATATAAAGGAAAAAAAAATTAAAAAATTATCTTTAAGAAGTTAAGAGGAATTAAAACCCATCATGGCTCTTATCAACCCATGACTTCAATGCTAAGATAGTGACAAGTCCTCCCTACTTCAATATATAGAATATAGGAGCATCAAAGGTAAAAGGTTGTCTAGAGCAAACTGACTTCCGCGACAACTAACTCTACGCCCAAATTATTTCAGTCGCATTAGTTAGGTTGAGAGGCAAAAAATGGCCAAGGCTTTTACCCAGACTTGCAAACTGCAAGGTTTTAAGTGACAACTTCATGCAATATGATATCGAAAATGGCATATGTGCTAACAATAGGCACCTGCTCGATGGGATTACGATAGTTTTACATCCGAATCGCTCATCCTGAGAGATATTATCTATAGCCAATACTTCTTTTTTACATTCAATCCAAAGAGAGCGCTGTTAATAGTGTACAATTGTGCTACTAAATTTGAAATACGACTGTTCTCACACGGTATAGGAGTCAACTTAATGAACGTTACTTTCTACTGCACATTAACAACTCTTACCTACTAATTTCCAAACCAGATCGGCTATTTTGAAAAATAAATTCAACTTGAAATAGCTGGTCAATCTCCCTACATTTTCCAAACCAAATTTGTAGCCACTTTATATCCTAGATTTTTTAACTTTCAAATTTTAAAAATTAATTATATTTAAATAGTGATTAGGTTTGTATATGATAGTATTACTTTTTCCGCTTTCAAACAAATAATTTTTAAAGTTTTCTGATTTATTCTCTATATTCTGTTTTTCTAATTAAGAATCATTGAAGTTATATGCTGCATTTTGATTCTTTTGTTCTTCAGGAAGATAGATCTCCTCTTCAAAAGCTTTAATTTTGAAAAGCTAGGAAGGCTTAAGACCTTTCAATTATTTCAATTCCTCAGGCACTTGAAATAGAGTCTAAATTAAAAAAATAACATTATAATTCTCTTCTATATCTAAGACCTAAACATTTTATAAACTCTTGGCGAATTTAAATTCTGTAGCAGAATTTTTCTCTTATTATGAGTTTGGGATTTTTTAATTTTTAAGTTGCTAATTGGTCTCTGCAAATTTTAAGAAGTCCGAGCTATTTGTACTATCCAAATTGATTGGGAAACTTTCAAAAGTATGATCAGTAGCCCCAATGCTAAAAGAAGACTGATCTAGTGTCTAACTTGAACTAGTTCTCTCATTTATTAAGTTGTAATCTAAAATATAAAATAAATCGAAACTCATAATAAATAATTTATTTTAAATCCTTACATAGGATAATAACTGATTTTCTAATTCAGTACGATAAGTGCTGTTTTAAGAAATTGATTATTAATTATATTCCTAAAATTTTACTTTACTTTACTTTATTTTAAATCCTATGCTAATACTTTTTAAGCTTTCACTTTATTTTAGTTGCCTTTTTAAGTATGTCCAACATTGATTAAATCATTCTAAATAGGATACTTTAAAACTTCTTTTGGCTATATCTTTTGTAAAAAGAATGATTTTAACACTTTTATGGAAGAGTTCTAAATATATCTAGTAAAATAAGGCTATACTCTATAATGGATTTTGTTCATTACCTGCCTCTTAAACCTAATTAGATTTTATTATAATTATGAGAATTACATAGGATAGTAATTTCGGTTTCTTAACTAGTACTGAATAAGAGCTGAGTTTTGAAATTGATAATTATATTTATTCCTCAAATTTTACTTTACTTTACTATAATTATGAGAACTGCTAAGTTAAAGAAGAAATAAAGGAGTGTAAGCAAAACAGGACAGTATCCAATTGTAATTGCCATATCAGCATCAATATCAAAAGCATCATTAAATGGAATTAAACTTGCTGTTATTAAGTACACCATTATCTCGTTCAAACTCAAATTAAAAGATCTAGAACTATCTATAATCAATATAACTAATTAATTTATCTCTATCTTGGAATGGGTTGGTCGAGAAAAGGTAAATAAGATAAAACAAATTAGACATAGTCATCAATAGCAGCTGAAGTCCAGACTAGTCACCCATATATACCAGACACAAGATCATTCATTCGAGTTAATTTAATTTAAGATGTAGAATATCTTTCGTAAATTACTCACTGAATAAAATAGCATGCTTTATATATTTTAAAGGGATCATAATATTAATTTTAATGCAAGATAAGTATTCTTGTTTTATTCCATCCTAAGTATATGTATAAAACTGATCTGATAGCCCTTCAAGGTAATAGAGATTGAAAATCTTAAATCTAGTCCAATGAAATAAAATAAAGCTTAGTGGTCATATAAAAAGCTATCAGTGTCAGGCAAATACATTTGACTAAAAGTATTACGCTTATAAATAAGCTCATGATTATTTGATAAATAAAATGATGTCGCCTGTTGTCTCAGTATTCACCTAAACTATAAAATACAAAGAAGCTTACTTTAGAGAGAGCCACTAAGGAACATATTAAAAGTTCAAGAAAATTATCTGAAACGAATCCCAAGAATGAATATATCCACATTCTCCCATCGAATTTTCTAAAGAATTTTTAAAGAGACTGAAGTGTACCTCCTCATTTTTATGGCCAAAATTGATTAAAAAAAGCTTAAAATTTGCAAAAAGATTAAGATTTTGATTTTTCTAAAAAAATGCCTGTCTAAATTTATGATTTCTGAAGTTTTGAAATAATCTATCTAAATTTTTTGTGTCAAATATTTTGATGACTACTTTAATTTTCTTGTTCTTTCTTTTTTATGCATGTAGAAACATGAGTCACTTCTATATTCTAATAATTCCAGTTTGAGTGGATTAAAGTCCTTAATATAAATAATGAGTGACCGATTACATTTTAGGCGTATTTTTAAAAGATTTAAATGATTTTCAATCTGCTTTAAACTAATTTTTAATAAAGTTACTCTAAAGAAAAAAAAATCAAAGTCTTTTTTTTTGCATTTATTTAGACAAATTTTCCTTTAAAGGACGTATTTAAAATTTTGATTAAAAATAGTGAGAGAATAGCACTTTCAAATCCCTTCCCCCAGAATTTTCTACAAAAAATTAAGACTGTAAATTAAATATACATCTTTTTAGAAGCTGCAGTAAGCTTTAAGATTTACATTATTATGATTAAAAATATAGATCATATATAAATCTTATTAAATTGATATTCTATCATAATTTAAATTGATGGTGAAGTATTGTAGAATGCAAATGTAAAAGATCAATCCAAGATTTTAAATTGCATTCAGGGAAGAGTAGTTCATAAATTCAAACTATGGATTATATTATGCATCTGAAGTTTCATCTGAGAAATATAGAAATTGATCGTTAAGTTTATCTACTGGAATTAGATTTAAGCTTGCAACGTCATTTAAAAAGCTAAAGATTAAAATAATAATCTATTGAAAGAAGTATAGAGTGTTAGCTGGAAGCATAATAGATAACAACGGTAGATGAGTTATGAACTATAGAGACTCCATACTATTCCAAAGCCACTGAATTCCATATCCGCTATAAATTAAAAGCTCATAACCTATGAAATATCTTACATTAGAAAATTAGATATTAAAATTTTAATTCGGTGTATAAGAATAGCCCTTAAGGGGAATAAATAAATACTTGTGCAAATTGAATAGCAAAACTCAAGAACCACGACAACTCATAACGTCACGAATGGCTATGATGCGCCATCTCCATCAGAATGGAGGAATACTGTTGGCTTAAATATACTAGAACCTTTTATAGCAACTATTCTGAAATCTTAGCTCTGAGTGAACAATGTGACGTCCCAAAATTTTTGATGTTGTTGTAAGTTAGTCTTGAAGGCGGAAGAACTGCCCTTGACCTCCTGGTAGATTATTATCTAAGCGGTATTAGTTTTCGCTTTGCAATTACAAAAGGTAAAAGAAATCCTACTGTATAGCCTGAAGTTCTATCACTGCAAGAAATGCCATTTCAATACCAAGCAGTATACCCTTTAATCTCCTTCAATAACTCCCTTGTTGATACCACGATCATTGCTCCTTTTGCACACCTAATATCTGAAGAGAGCGGATCATGAATCTAAAATCTAGATATCAAAAACGGATAGTAGGGCTCTTCTCGCCAAGATTTATTATGACCATTACCTATGCACCTTTCAATTAATAATCTAAAATAGTCACAGATGGACTACTAAAATATATCGCTTTCAGGGAATAATCTTGATAATCAAAAGAATTCAGTAAAAATTAGAGAATCTCCCTAATTCATTCAAGCCCAATTTTGTGTGACCTCATGAGCCATAGATTTAATGTTTTTAATTTAATGATCTATTCATTAGTAAATTAAAAATGAAATTTAGACCTGTGATAGCAGCCAATTAATAATTTAATCTTTATAAGGATTTTAATGTGGCTTGCATTATAGTTCCTATGATTGATGCCTCATCTAAACTGCCTCTTTTCAATAAATAAAATTGAGGGGGGACATTAAACAAAAGGTATTAGAATCATTTGACTGTTTTATCTTGATTTTAATTTTAGTAGAGTAAGTTCATTAAGAAAGAGAGTTTAATCTCATCAACTTATCTTTTTTTATATAACTTGTATTTAATCTTGCTGATACATATTTCTCTTGAATTGGAAAAGTGAGTTATAGTTTCATAATCTATCCCTTGAAGTATTAAATCTTATAGTCAGCTAGGTATATTTTACCCTTTTGATAAAAGGATATGCAAAGACTTTTATTGAAAAATCCTTAAATGCTTTAATCATCAGAAGGAGTTAGCATTATATCACTAAACAGGAGAGTCAATTCTCCAGTTGGAGTAATTGAAACTATTTTGGGGATAATGTATTCAATTTGACTCTTGTTTTCTCCAACTGCAAAGTTAGTGAATGAAGTGTTCCACTTCTCAAGTTTGTAGTTATATATCTAATCCTTAAACATAAATTAAGATATCTTATATAACCCTGAGAGATCTCTTGAATATATGGAATCAATGAATAATATAAATTTTTATTAAGAATATAGTTAAAGATGAGTATCATATAAATAAAAATAGGATTCAAATTAATCTTTATTCGTTAACCTTATCAGAGATCTTTTATTGATTTTAGCCTTTCTATATATTTTAATGTATAATTTTAGCATATTTGATTTTGTCTATAATTTGTTTAACTATATAAATTTGAAGGATCCATTACTATAATGCATGAGAAGAGATATATAAATAAGCATTCTATTTTATCACTTTGAGAGTAGATCTTTAAAACTATATAAATTTCAGAATATTTTTAATAATTTTAGATATTTATCTTGTACTTATTTATGCTTAGAACTTAAAAAAATAAATTGAAGATCAATCCTTAACAAAACTTTATAGTATATAGGGCAACTAAATGAGGAAATAAATTAGTAATTCTTTATCTGAAAGATAGTTCAGAATATGTAATCCTTCTCATAAGAATTCCAATGTCTACAAAGAACTTTTTTTATTAAATTTTGATGAAGGACTATTGGTGAAGTTAGATAAGTTTTAAGTTTCATCGACAGGAGATGGATTGATTGTATTTAACATCAAAATAAATGAATTGATTGTGACAGTTAAAGATATTGAAGTAGATAATAAGAAGTTTTTAATTTCTTCTGTTTTTAGAGTAATCATAGTAGTTTATTAAGAGTCTATATTTGCCTCTGCAGATATGAGGAGTGTGTTTCCTGTCCTTTTTACAGATAAAATAAATAAATCAGTGACGAAACCGTTTTATGTTGAAACTGTGATCTTGAAAGTGTCTCCTTCCTAATCTAACACTTTAGGAATAGACACTGACTTTTATTATTTATAAATCAAATCAATTAAAAATTAATATCCAGTTTAAATGGAAGTTTATAAAATATAGGAATGCAAACTTTTGAGTGCCAGCCTACATAAAATAAAAAATAGTGACGTCAGAAATTTTGTTTTGAAATAAAGGAGGAGTATCTGGTATATACTTTATTCTTAGAATGATTTCAAATGTTTTGGAAATCGATTCCTCTTAAAAAAATAAAATATCTAGACAATTTTCAAATGTGAATGTAAACTTAGCTGTATATTCTCCAGAGTCATCAGGATTAACTGTTTAATTATAAATTTAACAGTGTAAACGGATAATTCATGCGTAGCATCAAAGTATGGTGTTATTAATGTTGGAGAATTAATTAACTAGCCATTATTAAATATAGAAACGTAGCCTGAAACTGATTGCTCACCACAAGCTGGAGTTGGGTTTTGTGTCATTAAAAAACATTTATAAAAATATTCATGACTTAGAATGTCATTGTCGGATCTCCTATTATGTAGGTTTAAACTAAAATTTAAATTGAAATCTTCTGTGTAGAAGCTGAAATTTGGCAACTTTAATTTTCAAGGTAATTATAAAATTTAAAATATTGTAATTTAATTAAAATCTGTAATTTGTTAAAATAATAAATGGAGATATGTAACTTCATGGCAGTAGAAATTTCAGATTCACACTGTGATCTGCAGCTTGCTCGATAGCTTATCAAAAACTAAAAAAAGTTTCTTCTTTAATAATTGCCTCAGCACTTCTCAGCAGCTAGATATGGCTAGCTTTCTTAAATATTTCAATATCATTCTGTTGAAACAAAGCTCATTACTGAGCGCTTTAACTTAAAAGATGCAAGGATATAAAGTTCTTAAAATTCCATGCTGAATCTAATGGTGAAATAATTATTCAAATTTGACACTAACTCTCAGCTATAATACAATTAAATAATTTCAAGATAATGAAAAAAGCATTAAAAATAGAGAAGAAGTTATAGTAAAATTAACTATGGTACAAATAAATAATTTAATATAAACAATTAAAATATTGCAAACTTTATGTTATAATCTTATAGATGAAGATTTATTTGAAGCATAAATATTAATCGAGATGTATTTGAATAAATATAATATAGAGTAAAGCTTATATTAAAAATTATGAAAGAAATCTAATCGAAGTTATATAATATTTTTAAAAGAATTATAGCATATTAACATTTATTTCGTAAGATTTATTTCAAATTGGGATATTTACAAAATATGTTAAAAATTTATGAATCTTATATTCTATATTAGAGAAAGATTTAGGGTTATTAATGTCAGGACTTTTCTCTCTTTCTTTTGTCTCAGCATTAACTCTTAATTTAAAATCCTATCCTTAATTGGATGAATAAACTATTTTTTGTTTAACAAATGTATTTTTAAAATTTTATCTTCTTTAAATTTGAATGAACAATGAGATAAAATTATTTCTCTTGATTGAGGGAGAGACTATAATTACTTAAAATGAATTAATTTTTTTAAATATATTTTTCCTGGTAGCATTAAATATAGCCTCTAAACTTTAAAAGTAAGTGGGCAAGCAAATTTTTTCCTTAAAACTAATAGAGTAGTCTATAAGTTAGGTATATATTAGATTATCTATGTAGAGAGTAAAATTCACGGAGGAAGTCTGCATCATAATTATTAAATGCTCATTTTATAAATTAATTTGATTTATGATGGAGAGAAATTCTCTCTTTCTTTTTAAACGAGTAAAATAATATTTCTTTTTTAATTAAGACTTTAATTAAAGAATAGTATAAATAATTTGATTATATAAGATTTATTTAAGTCCAAACATTTTATTGTTTCGCCATCTGCTAAATTTCAAGATAGTTTAATGTGATAAATAAAATATCAATAAATTAGTAATATCGTACAAGTAGTTATCAGTGTTGATTGTAATATAGATTAAAATTTAATGAAAAAGAGAATTAAATTTAAAATGAAAATATTAAGAAGAGTGGCAGTTGATTTATAAGTTTTTGAGTTTAAATTATTATCATTCGATTATCATTAAATTATAAGCTACTTTCATCATTTTTTAGGTGATAGGAAAAGATTTACCTCGGTCATAATTTTGTAAACCTAGCAGCTCATTATTCAGATTTTAAAACATCAATATCTCTTTGCAACAGCAGAGATCAAACTCATAATAAAATTCAATAAGCTATCAAACAAACCCCATGTTGAGCTACGTAACTTGCATAATGGCAGATAGCATTTAATAACTCTAAATTTATTATTTTATTTAATTTGGATTTGAATTTAAATTTGTTCTATATTCTTCATGAACTAATTGGTCTAATCATCATTTTAGGCAAAGTTTGTCGTAATTGATAAACTTTAATCAGTGCACCTTCCCAAAGCCAGAGTAGCTATTTTATATTCTTGATTTGTGCACAAAGTATACTCTATCTCTTAAAGAGATTTAGTGGTTTTGTCTATTCTCAGTTAGGGAAATTTAAAATAGTATATTAAAATTGGTAATATGCACATGAGTCGTTAGGATTCCCAAACACATTTAACTATGATAAAAATATTTAAGATTTGTTAAAATTAAAGAATTCCATTATAAGTAAAATACACAATTTAAGTTTTGAAATTATTTGAAATTGATAACAGCTACAAATTTTAAGAGGTGGAAGTTAAGAAAGACCCTCTGAATTGTTATTTTTAAAAAATATATATTGTCGCAAAATCTTCAATTAATTTAAAGAATGATCTCTCGAGTATTGCTTAATATTTAATAAAAAAGAAAGTTAAATTAGATATTAAATTAAAATGGAGTAAATCAGTGGCAGTTAAAGTTTTTCCAATTTAAATAATTATTGCTCCATTCGATTCAGCATAAAATTCTATGAAATTTTCATCATTTTAACTTTTGTGTGGGAACGCTCAGTCAAGAGTTATAAGCTACAAAAGTTCAGACGAAGATGATGACGAAAATAACGAGGAGTGCGTGCGACATATCTCACTACTGAGAGGTGCTGTGAAGATGATGATTAAAGAAGAAGCTCATATTAATTTTTGATAAGCTATCGAACAAGCTACAGATTAGTGGCTAAATCTTCTATTTCAACTGTCACAATTTTGCAACTGTCCATTTATTATTTTAACCAATCACCGATTTTAATTAAAATCCCTACTATATTACATGTGAAATAGTAAGTTATTAGTACTAACCCTTTTTTTGCTTCAGCATGAATAAGTATATATCTATTTTGAGGAATACGATAGAAAAATACTAGTTTGAGTTCTTCTTAAAAGGTATAGTCGGGTAAAATATAGTTTTCTTTCTCATTTGGCTAATATCTTTCATTAACAGAAGATATCGTTTTATTTATTTATTTTTATTGAGTTAATTATTCTTATAATTAAATAATATGTAGATATAATCTAAAAATATTGGTAACATTTTAGTATTTTCTCAAATCTTGAAAAACATCTATTGAAGTTACAACATTCATTGAAGCTTATGCTTCTAATCCGGTGTTACTTTAGGATCCTGTTAAGTCTGATGAAGAAGCTACTTTCTCTTGCCACCTTTCGAAATTAATTAAAATAGAACTATACCAAAGTATCGGATGTAGTAAATTATATCTGATTGTTGCAATATTATAGTCGGAATTTTAATTAAATCGGTGATTGGTTAAAATAAGAAAGGAAGAGTTGTGACTTTGTGTCAGTTGAAATCATAGATTCCCCCCTGATCTGCAGCTTATTCGATAGCTTATCAAAAATTAATATGAGTTTCATCTTTCATCATCATCTTCACAGCACCTCTTAGTAGTGAGATATGTCTCGTGCACTCCTTGTCATTCTCATCACCAACTTCGTCTGAACTTGTGTCATTTATAATTCTTGACTGAGCTCTCCCACACAAAAGTTACAATGATGAAAATTTCTTAGTATTCGTGGCGAATCGAATGGAATAATTATTATTTAAATCTGACACAATTCAACTGTCACTGATTTATTCCATTTTAATTTAATTTCTAATTTAATTCTCTTTTTATTATATTTTAAGCTATATTATCAGTTCAGCCCCGATTTTTCACTCCTGGCTAGGAAGCTATCTTGTACAGTAAGTAGCCACTGCTTTTAGTCTTTTTACTCAACTTTAGATAATTAACTTCAAAACCTCTATAATTGGCATGTTGCAAGAACATTCCCTATAGTTCTTGGATTTAATAAATCTGTAAATTAGCTTTTTGTTTTATTATTCAAGAAAATACTTGGCTGACAAGGTGCCAAGGTTTAACACAGATTAAAAGAGCTTCGCCCTCATTTTTCCAGGCCTTAGAGAAGAAAACTCAAAAGCTTTTTGAAAATTGGGGCTGAAAGTATAGTATTATTCAAGGGAACTGGCAATAAATGATGCTGTTTTTAATGATTATCCGAAATTTTTTTAATACCCATATAAGTAGATGTATAGTGAAATAATAACTATACTAAAAAATTATTTAACCTTTTAATATATTGGGAATTAATATTTAAATTTATAATTAAAGTAATTATTTCGTTGGCGAACTTTCTCCTAGTATATTAAATTAAGGATTCCTTTAAGGATTGGAAGGGAACAGAATTAATTTTAAATTTCTGATCAGTTGAGCACGAGTCAGATTGAAAGAAGTATGAGAGAAAGTGAGAAAGGAAATCCATTCATCCATCTAAATTATCAGGTGATACCATCATAATATTGGTTTTATCCCATGTTGAATCAATCTCCTCATGTATTTTAATCATGAGATCTGTCACTGCTCCTTCCGTGCTATTTGCCTTTGAGGGAGTGGTTTCCTTGAACTCTTAAAAGATGTTAAAATTCCACAGAAGACTCCCTCCATCCTCTCTCACAAATAGATCTATAACACCTTCTTGGGAATTATCTTGCTTGACAAAAGAAACCACTCTCACAAAGACATTTAACTAGGAAAGAGAAGAGACAGATCGCAGAGATAATAGTTATGTGGAGATTGATTCAATACGGGAGACAACGATTGAGATTTTTCAACATCAAAAATTGAGATGGATGGATTTTCTTTCTCACTTTCTCTCATTTTTCTTGGGCCCTTCCTCGTCATCCACTTTTTTTCATGAAAATATGAAAAATCATGATCTAGCCTTAAATTAGCAAAAAACAACAATTTTTAAGTCGAAATTAAAATTCAAAGGGTCTATCAAGGTCATATTTTTTGTTTTAGTAATTTAAAAAGATTTTGAAAGTGTATTTATTCTGGATAAAAATAAAATTTCAAAAGAATTGTCTAAATAAAATAAGGTGAATTTTATAAGTTTAATATAAATATTTAAGAAACTCAGAGATATCTCAATTAATATATCAGACTCTTAGAATCTACTTTATACTTAAAGCACCTAATAAATACAAGCTATTCTCTTAAATCTAAATGCTTATTAAAACTATTTTTTTAAGTATTCTATAATTTATATACAATATACAGCTAATTTTCTATAAAATCTTCTGAAAGATAAAATTTAGAGACTTATTATTGAAATATTAATGCTACTTTTCTATAAAACAAAAAAAAACATGGCCTGGATAGACACTTTGATTTTGAATTTGGACTAAAAATATTGTTGTTTTTGGCTAATTTAAGGCGAAAACATGATTTTTCATATTTTCATGGAAAAAAGTGGATGACGAGGAAATGCTCCCACCCATTCTTTCAAATTGACTTGTGATCAGCTGGTCAGAAATTAAAAAATTAAACTCAATTCTGCTCTAATTTATTACAACTAGAAGGGAACGTTTCCCAAATAAATAACTACTTTATTTATAAATAATTTATAATATAATACATTACGAATTAATTATAATCTTTATTTATTATATTGTTTTTATTTATTAATTACAATATGACATTTCTTTGGCATATCCAAGACGATAGAAATTAATTAATATTTAACAAATAAATTAAATCTTAAAATTTAAATAACAAATAAGAAATTCAAAAAAATTTTATTTCAGCTATAAACTAGAATTTTTAGAAGGATAATCTAGGAAATTAAATAGATTAAATCCCATCTATATTTCAAAATGTCTTCCTTTGATGGTAATAATATATCATAAGCCAATAAGCCGTTATTATTTTTTTTACATAAATTAAGACTTTAACCTAATTCCTAGTTAATATTTAGATGATGAAGGGTATTAAATTGTTATTTTAAAATATTAAATTAGGCTTATATTGTTTATTTGATAGACTATATTTTCTTTTGAAGGAATGCCAAGGTTAAATGTTTTATATTAAATTAGTATTATACGTTCAGCCCCGATTTTTCAAAAGCTTTTGAGTTTTCTTCTATAAGGCCTGGACGAAGGAAGACGAAGCTCTTATCACCCGTGTTAAAACTTAGTAATCATCTTTGTCTGAGTATTGCTAGAAAAAATAAAATATAAAGGCAATTTTACTTTATTAAATCCCACAATTATAGGAATCATTCTTTACCAAAATACAAATCATGGATAGTTTTGAAGCTACCTTTCTGAAGTTCAGTAAAAATACTAAAAACAGTGGCTACTTACTGTACAAGCTGGCTACATAGCCATTAGTAAAAAATATGGGCTGAACGGAAAATATTTATAAATAAAATAAAAAATGATTGAGTTGTTTTTATAATGGATATAATAAATGCATTAAATTATTAAAATCTGCTCCTTAAATTAACTAATTGCTTTAAAATTCAATAGACTTATTTGTTTAAGAAAATTTTTGAGTCAATTTTTTCAATCTTTAAAACTTAACATTCGAATTTTAAATTAGGTAAATAATTTAAGAAAAATGTTTATTAGGGATTAACTGCCATTGTGCTTCTAGTATTAATATAAACAAAAGAATTCAAAATTAAATAGATATCTTTATAAAAAATAAGAATATTAAAATATAAGTAATTAAAGTGCTGTCTAAACCAATTTGCAAAGTAATCGTTAAGCCTAATCTTTTCTCCCTTTTTTCATTTTGCTTTCTATTTTTATTAATACTAGTAAATATTGGTGATTCAAGAAACTCAATTTCGTGCTTAGAGTCAAGGTAAGCAGAAATAAATTTTGATCCCCATTTTTTATAGGATTTCATAATGTGGCAAACAATGGGATAGCTTACCAGCTCCGAAATAGACACGCTTAAACTACTAATGGCTATTTAAGGAGGACATTAAATATTTTAATGCGATGATGAGTAGCTATTTACCTTATCAGTTACTCACCATTTATTTTGATTTATTGATTGGCCATTTTTATAAGTGAGATCAGATCTCTTAATGATGAAAATAATAGAAGGTAAAGATAAAGCACATAGAAAAAGAGAGTTAAGAGGGATTTAACCAGGCTATTAAGTATAATTATTGCACAATATTTTTGAAATTATACTTTTATGCATTCATATTAATAATTTAGGAGGTTCACTCTTTCGAAGAATTAAAATAGCCTTATTAAAATTATTAGTACAAATATATTAAAAGGGATGCACATTATATTTTTCTCCTACACTTCAATTAATATATTTGAAATCATTTTAAATAGAGAGGAGATTTTTAAATAATTTATTATGGAATCATTTTAATAATAATTACTACAGTAGTCACTTTCGTGAGCCAATCCTTAGAGCTATTTTCTTAGAAAAAGTAGTATATAAATACTGTGAATGAGTCATCATTCGTATTTTTAAAAGTTATTTTATAACCACATATTGTATTTGTTATATTTAAAATAATTATAGACAATTTTCCAAAGTAGCTAATTAAAAAATATTTTGCTAAAAAGAAAATTTGATATTCACATTTTTTAAATTCCTAATTTTAATTATTGCTAAGCATTTTATATTGATGCTTATAAAAATAATACTTTACAAAAAAAAAGATAAAGGAGATAATTACAAAAGTGAATAAGAACTATCTTATACAGAGCATTTATTTATAAAAACGTTCAATATAAAAATAAATAATTTTGAAATGTGAGATTAAATTAGAAATATGATTGAAATTTAAAAATTATTCTTTCAAGGATCTTATTTAAATATCTTCTCAATTATTGAGATTAAATTGAATTTAATGAAGAAATTTAAAATTCACAGATAAATTCCGTTTCTTATTTCAGGAACATAGACACTTTTAAATAATTAAAAAGGATATTTTTGTTTTACTGGAAGTATTTTACCATTTATTTCTAAAATAATTCAGATTCTGTATAAAATATATTAAAAATAAATAAAACTAGGAACCTAACAGAGCGAGGAATTAATTGGCAGACATCATGATATATTTTTTATTAGACTTTCTTTTTAATCTTTAAATGGTTATTTTTTATTTATATTTCAATCAAACTCAAATATTTACTAAAAAGTAAAAAGTCCTTACTAAGAGCTTTCTAAGCCCTACGCAAGTTATGTTGTCTTTCTTTCTTATTTTTAATCAATTATTGTCCAATAATTAAAAAAATTTGAATTATACATTTATTGATCTATAGTAATTTATAGATAAATGAGGAAGAATTATAAAAACTATTTAAATTTAAATAGCTTTGAGTTATTTGTATTGTGGCGTTTTACATTCGTTTCTCATAAATGTTTTCAGTTAATAAAGTATAAAAAATTGTTATTAAGCCGCATCCTTCTCGTCCTTTCAGATTATTTATTTCTTTTAAGTAACTAATCTATAATTCTATTTAATTTATTTTTAAATTTTAGTCATCTCTTCTTATTTTTAATAGTATTTCTTTTTTATAAGACAAATTTAATTCAAATGATTACTATTTTAAGCATTTAAAAAGTTAGACCTTAACAATATCCCAAGCTTCCAGACTAAGTAGGGATATATAAAAGTCCTTGATCTTTTTTATCATTAAAATACCAAAAACATTAATTTTATAAATTTCAAAGTATAATATTCAATACAAGTTTTTACATTAAATATAAATTTTAATTAAATAATAAAACATAATTGCGATACATTTTCAAAATTAAGAGCAAATCTATTTTTAAAAAGTTCAATAAATCTTTTGAAAATTAAGAGCAGATACGATACTTATAAATTTCTTACTTTTAGAATCCCAAGGAATAAAAATTAGTCATTATAATCTTCTCATCCTTTTTTTTCCTTTCTTTACAAATATTTTGCTTGAGATCACACTACTTTAATTCATAATATCCAGCAGCTCATTTGTTATAATATAATCATATTTTTGAGGCACAAAAGGACCTAAAATTTTGTGAAAAATTTCTAATTAATGCAAGATATAATAAAAGGAAAAATTAAAGGTCTTTTTATTTCTCTCATAATTATATATTTTTGTAAAATTCCTCATTTTATAAATTTTAAGTTACAAACTATATCATTATGAAATTTTATAATTTGATTTAAATACTATTATAGTAAATAGTCCTCCATAAAAAATTCCAAAGACTTTAAGTGAATCAGATTACAAATCATCATTATATTAAATTAGAAAATTGCATTCAAAACCCCATAATATGATAAGAAAGTGAAAATAAGTTGTGTATAATTAATTTCTTTATTAATACTTATAATCATGCGAGTCAAACGCGAAATTACTCAAAAATAACTACATGATCC
>JAJKFJ010005904.1:0-18411 GCA_027382625.1 Tetmemena sp. SeJ-2015
GATAATTCTTGCCAAATAGATCAAATGTAACTTTCTTTTTCAAAATTTCAGTCATCAATTTCTGAATTGCTAAGTTAACTCCCTCCTCATCTAGATTCAAATCTTGCTTCATCTTTTCTTTTAGACATAGTTCTTCAGAATTTCCTTCTATCGATCTCTAGAACAGCTTCACAAAGAGAACTTGTAAGTAATCACTCTAAGGCAACTATTCTTGAGATAAGGACATGCAAGTCTTATAATAAAAGGAAGCTTGAGACTTCTCTCCAGCACACTCCAAAATAAAGCCTTTCAAAAACAATGCTAAGATATGATTGAGCTGTAATCTATCTTCATCGCCCTCTAAAATGAAATCAGCTCTTGGTCTCTATCTCTTTTGCATTTGAGACAAAATTAGGCTCTCTATTTTGGTGAGAGATTTGAGAACTTTCTCTATTAGTTTGCGAGAATTTCCGAGACTTTTATCATTTTTATAAAATGATGCTTGTGAAAAAGCATGAAAAACCTTATCGATAAGCACAGTTGATTAGAGGAGAGTATACTCTGATTCAAACTGAATATGCTTGATCTTCGCTCCACTGAATTAATTATCACCCTAGCTCTTAATTTATTTTTTCCACAGTTTGTATTCTTAGAACATATCTTTGAAGATGCTTTACATTTCTAGCATCTCCTAACACAACTCTGAATTATCACTGGGCTAGAGATTCTTCGTAGTAGTTGTATTATAAGATCCCAAATTTATCTTTAAATTTGATCGCTCTGTGTTATTCTTGGATTAACTTAGCTTGGTCTATTATGTCGATGTCTTATCATTTAGAGGACTTAATATGAGTTTGATTCTAATTGCCATAAGTTTGAGCTTTTTAAAAGTGAAGTTGGATTCCTTTATCCTTTTGGCCATTTTAGTGGGATTTTTAAAGAGAGTTTACACCAAAATTAAAATAAGGCAGGTAATTTATAAAGAGAGTGAAGTCCATAATACTGAACAACCTTAAGAAATAGTCAATATTAAAATTAATTAAATCATTGAATAGTCTATGTAGGTCAGCGCTTTGTTTATTGTTACCAAGGATTGATTTTCACAACCTAGATAAATCAAAGTCAACAAGAAGTGTCTGTAAAATTCAAAGACGTAGCTTTTGAATTGAGTTCCATCGCAAATCAGCTTTCGATGGAGTGGCTCTAGAATTTTGAAAGAATCTAAGAACATTCCATTCGAATTCTTATGAAATGCAATATCAACTCTTTCTCTGATCACTCTCTTTAGTGGCAATTAAAGAGACTTGAATTTCTCATAGTAGTCTTTTGAATCTAGCAAACGATGAGAAGTTTGTGGTCTTATGATTCTAGCTGATTTCAAACACTTGATCTTTAAGTTATAAGAATATACAATGGAATTAAGTTTTTATTCGGCTGGTAAGCAGATGAAGCTTCGTCTTTATTACTTTGAAAGTCTTTTAATGTTTTATCTTATTGTATGAATCGTTAAGTGTAACTCAAAGCTATTGCATCTCGATTCAAGGACTCTCCGTTTATCCCTTTAAAAATTTCATTAAGATTTCTTCTATTCGATTAAGGTCTTTTTTGTGAGGACTTGTGATAATAAGTGGCTTAAAATGGCACAGTAATTGTGGGCTTTAAACCATACGCTCCAAATTTATTGAGATTTTCTTGAGATTACTTTGAATTCCTTGCCATATTTTATTATTTTTAGCGGCTCTTAATGCTAGAATTATTTAAAATAAATTTAATGAGTTAGGATTGAGATCTTAAAAGTATTTTTGGCTGCTGATATTGCTTTTAGTCTTTGTTATCTGTTGGCAAATTTATAAAAAATGATTTCTCTTAGAAAATAAAAATTATCTTATATAATAAATAATTATTGAGCTGGGGTCTAAAATATTTCAAAGCATAAATCATTTATAATTTTGTTTTAATAGAATAAAGTATAGCCTTTTATATATAATCATAAGTGCTTTTAAACTTAATGCTTAGCTGAGATTTATAATTGAATAAACAAATTTGAATTGTATTTTAAATTATACTCTGAATGAAGATTGGAATCAGGAATATTATCTGGCTACAGTTCATAGTAGTCCTAATTTAATTGATGTTCTTATTTCTAATCATGATGCTTAACTGCCGCTTCCTTATTTTTAAACTACTAATTTTCCTCCTGCAACCAATTTAAACAATCTCATAATTATTAATAAATGCAAAATATGCTCCTCTCTTTTAAAGAGGATAGTCTAAGCTGGAACAAAAGGTGGATTTGATATCACTTGACTTTCACTATTCATTTACTGCTTAGCAAATGTAATTGTCTCAATTGGAGAATCAGCTATTATCGTTGACATTTTAGAAATTTAATAAAAAAACTAATAATTAACACTACTCTATTTAAAACTATACTTTATTAAATTATGGAGAAAAGTTAAAAGTAGTCAAAGCAAAAGGGAAAGAAGGCTTCCAACAAAGCTCAAGAAGAAACAAAAGAAGGAAAGAAATCTAAGGAGTAGAAACATAAAAATGGGAAGGAAGAAACTAAATCTTCGGCATCATCAGAATAGGAATCAGTTTTTCTAAAGAACGGGAAATTTTACATAGCAATTAGAGCTAAACCTGGTTCAAAATCAGATGAGATATTTGCTGTTGAGCCTGATTACATAGGTGTCGCAGTTTAAGACCCCCCTGTAGATGGAGAGGCGAATGAAGGAATATTGTAATTCCTGGCTTAAGTAATTGGAGTAAAGAAGAGAGACTTAACTTTAGTGAAGGGTCACAAGGGACATGATAAAGTAGTGTAGATAGATGAGCCTACTAAAGATATGACCACTGATTCTATTCTCATGAAGTTGCTTTAAAGTAGATCCTGACAGAGTTTTTGTATAAAGTATGTTGTTAAGAAATTAGTCTAAGTATTAACTATAACTCAAACACTTATAAAAATAATCTTCAAAATCTTGCCATGAGGCTAAAATTAGTTTTCTCTATATAGCTTTCAAAATCAGGTCTAATTGTTTGCAAAAATAAGAGTAGATTTATTTAATGGGAAATATTTTGCATGTCTTTATCAGTCTTATCTTTCGTCCCTCCAGTTTTATTTTCTTCCAATCTATCAACTTCATCGACTACTTCATCTAGCTGTTTTCTCTTTCTAGTCAGGGCATCTTCCATGAGCTCTTAATCGCTTTCTCTTAGATCATCTTCCTCTTCTGCTTCGTCTTAGGCATTTCCATTTTGCGACTTCTTCTTTCTCAAAAGTAGATTCCTTACTTTCAGCTTTAAATGTAGATTCAGTCCTTGCAGTCGATGAGATAGATTCTTGTAGTAGTCATTTTCTGTGCTCAGGAGAGTGATCTTTTCGTGGACAGTATTTATATCTATGTCATTATAGGTGCGCTGGTACTTTTTAACTCGCTTCTTCAATTCATCATTTGATTCTTTTAATGTCTCTTGCTAATAAAACAAAGCAAGCTAAAATATCTGCTCCTTCTTATGAAATTCTAACTCTGACAGTGCAGTTTTTAATTTCTCAGTTGTCCCAGTAGAAGACTTTAATAACTAATCCAGCTCAATTTGCAAATGATCCTTCTCTAACATAGCTTTTTTGTATTTATCTGAGTACTCTTTCACTTTCTATTCGCAATCGGCGCTAATTTAATCAAACCGCTCTCTCATTTATTACTATGATACTTGTGCAAATGTTAACTTTGAAATTGCTTCGGAGAAAAGTTCATTCATTTGCTCATGCTCCTCTGCATAAGACAACCTCACCTCATCATAAATGAGTTATAAATGAATTAATATTTCGAGTGTATATTTAATCACAAATTTCATTGACTTTTTACTCCATTTCCTGATGTGTTTGTAGCATGTTAAAATTGATAGCTTGAAGATACTTAGTCTTTTGGTTGAATATGTATTTGTATTTCTAAGGCAAAAGCATCTCGTTATATTGATGCTCTAAAATATACTCTGCCTCTTTCAAAGAATCCTTGTATCTGTACGCTTCAAGCTCGAACACTAGTTTCCTATTTAATTCTTTCAACTGCTCATTTTCAATCTTCAGCTGATCCATCAAGTCTTTGTAATGAAAGTAGAAAAATATACTATATTGAATGCTTGAAATCCTAGTTTATGTTGATTTGACCTATTTCTATAAGTTGGAGCCTAGGGCTTTGCTAAAATCCGCCCTTGAAGGTTGCATTTTTAGTTGCTTATTAATCCTTTTACTGTATAATTTTCTCCTACTTTTAAATAAGTTCTTAAATCCTGATAGAGGAATTTGAAAAGAACTGATGAACTCCCTCTGCTTTAGGTCTTACTCTTTGACTCTTTTTGTTCTCCGGATCTGATACATCCTCCGTTAAGCCATAGTTTTAGGGAGATTTGTCCCCCATTGAAGACCTCCTACTCCACGCGGCAGAAGTCCAATTGCTTTATTTAGCATCCTTCTCCAATTCAGAATTCCTCATCTTCAAATGAATCCTGTTACTCTCTTTCTTGCTTTTATCTTAATCATGGAGAATCTGACTATAGCCTTCTAGGAAATGCGTTCTGCCATCTCTTGAGTGGTTGAATATGCCACTTCTTTCTGTTCCCTCCGCTTGAAAAGAATGCGACAAAGAGTCGTTTAATTGCTAATCGCCTCCACTTCCAAGTCTTGGACGAGGACTATGCTTGCTTGAAAAAACTAGCCTTGGCTAAATTGTGCTGGAACCTTAGAAAAAGAAGTTTTAGCTCTGCTTGCTTATAGATGAAGAACCTTCGGCATGCTTTTGATACTTTCTATTTGACAGAGGAGTTTAATTGTATTACAAATCAACCATGATAAAATAGAGTTAAGGTATCTGACTTCTCGTCATTATGAAGTGAAGAGACTTGTAGATTTGAAATCTTCACAGTTTTCTTGTTTAATTTCTGCGTGACTGGTCTTTTCGTTATATCTGTTAAAAAAAATATAGCAACATGTTTGCTACTAGCTTTCATCATAAACTTGCTTAAGGAACTTGTTTTGAAATTAGAAGCTTTGGCTGTATAATTCATGAGTAAACTCATTGGGATCCTTACCCGCAGTAATTAGATCTGAATTTAAGCCATGAAGTTAGGACAAGTGCTTTCTGTTTGTAAATTTTGGGTTTTTGCTTTGTGAGGTTATTAAAGATGGATTATTAGTTTAGGCATTATGATTCTTATCCCTATAAGGGCGATGTAAGGGGGGAGGGCTTGCCTCATTCAAACTTAAAGAAATAAAGAAAATGTTAAAACTCTCATCTTTGTCTTGGCTACCATCTGCACTATCTACATCTTCTCTTTCTTCCACGAGAGTTGGAGGATTCATTACAAACTTTGAGACATTTTTGTCCGTTTAATGAATCCTTTCCTTTGGGTACCTACTCTCCCTTCCTTCTACTGTTTAAAGATAATCTTCCTGATTGATAAATATCTCCTTCTAAGCGAAGCTTATTTCTTTTATCAAAATAAAAATGTATATTTCCCTCTCTTATACTTGCTTAACATCTTATAAATATGAGGTAAATATGATTATTTAATTTGCTAATGATGCTTCTAAGTGTCCATGTTTGCATCATCTATTGCATAATAAGTCTAAATAAATAATAAATTAATTATTGTGAGTAGAGATTATTTTAGCTTCTGAATCCCTCCAGATTTTAACTATGCTCTCTCCTTCAAGAATTACTTTGAAACACTAAAATTTTAAATGCTTCTTTTATACTAGTACTGCTAGAGGGCACTAAGGAGAATTTGTGATTGACTCTGTTAGAAGGAGATTAGGCAACTGTTCCTGGCCGCATCGAATTGGTGTAACTTACTTGAGAATTAACCATCTATGAGTTATGTCCTGATCCAAAATAAAGTAACAAATACTTTTAAAGAAATAGCTGGAGTCTTGATCTATTTTATTAAATATCGTTTAAAAATATATTTGGTACTTATCCATGAGACTTTAGTTTATTAAAATGTAAATAACTAAGTTACGTCTTCTGTTTATCTTTCTTTGAATTTGATTAGTGGGTACTCCATAAAGTCTTTTTTACTTTTGAAATGCTTCTTTACTTAGGATTTCCAAATTTTCTTGGTTATGCTACTACTGTTAAACTAAGCTAATAGAAGAATATTCAATAAAAATAATAAAGTTAAATTGGGACAACATTAATGAATTATATCATGATAATTCTTAATAAATTTATTGCTAATAAATAATCAAAATTTATTCTTTAAGATAAAAAATAAATTACCTATGATTAAAGATTGAGGTTTTTTGACTAAACTGCTTTGGTCGCTCTTGTTTGAGAATAAATAAAAACGAGCATTAGTTATATTCATCTTAGAAATTTGTGTCCCTAGGTTTAATTTAAACACCGAAAAGTTATCAAAAATTAAAACATAAATAAAAGTCTACTGTTGGATTATTTGAGGGTGTTTACTTATTAGAGTTGTGCTTATTGGAAATATGGCCAGGCAGAAGGCTAGGGTTAATTATCTGCTTCAAGTACTCATTCATTATGTTAATCCTAAATTAAGTGTTTTTTTTCTTCTTCAGTTTAATTATTAAATCCTCATTATTTTAAGTTGATATAACTTTTATCTGCTTAAAATTTGAGTGAAAAAAAGTAGCAGAATTATATTTGTTCCGCGCTTTTTAAAAATTAAAAATGGAGGCACAGGCTTCATCAACATTTAAGTTTCATTCTTATGATAATAGAGACTTTATTGTACTGGGAATTAGTCTTTAGAACATCAAAATAAACGAAAATTTCAACAAAGTAGATTCTATAGAATCATCTTAACCATTCATGTAAGGAACTCTCTTTGTTTAGTATAATTGACTTTTAGCAAGAAATTGAACTTGTTATTGAAAATTCTAAAACAGATTTGCTTTGATCACATCATCACTTAATAATTTATTTTAACTTGCTCGAAACTGATCATCGATAATAAAATAGAGAGGAGTTGTCTAAATCAACTTGAATAAACAGTTAAGACAAGACTTACTCAAATAATTGCTAAATAAGAGCAGAACAAGGAGGAATCTAAGATTATTGAGGATCTAGAACTAGACTCTAAGGTAAAACTTTTGTTAAAGTAATATATTGCAGATTTAAACAAATTATAAATAAATATACATTTTTATTCATTTATATTTAAAAATAATTAAGTCCATAAAGTTATTATGTTTAAATTTCATTTACAAAACAGATTCCATAAGGTGCTACTTTAAGCTAGTTTTTATGTATAAAAAATGAATTAATCCCACATATAAGCAAAATATGAAATGATGAAGATTTTGTATATGATCGAGATGATAGTGGTGAAGTTTATGGCAGTATTTCTTTAGGTGATTTAAGCAAATCATAAAAATGAAGTTATGACTAGCAACTTGGCAGATTTAAAAGAGCAAATTGAGGAGTTGAAAAATGATTTTGAAATCCAAATGGATTTTATGGAAGATTTGGCAGAATAAGATCCTGTTAGTTTTGATTCTATATTCATGTATCTTTTGGTGAAGCCTCTAAAAGTCTAAGATAAATGTTTCCTCAAAGAACTCAAACCTAACTTGGTATTTATGATAAATGCTCTCAAGCATAGTTTGAATGAAGAATCTATCTAAACTATAGAAGAGATGATTATTTAAGACGAACCTTAGGCCAATGTCCCTCAGCTCAGATTAAATGGGAGCCAGCCTACTTCCCTTCACTAGTCACAGAAATTTTAAAACAAGAGAACTGCAATAGTTCAAACCGAAGAAGATTAAGAGTTAGAAGAAATCTTTCAAAGTTACTACTTCTCCTCACCAACTTTCAAGCAACTTAAAACCTACAGAAATTCCTCACAGAGGTTTAGTTTAACTCTTCATCTTTATATTAATTATACTCAGAATCTGATGAGCAGCAGTCAGTAAATTAATTTGCCGCAGAACTTTGAAGAAAAGTATAGTGAACAGTTTAACCCATTAGCATAAGTTGCGCCTTTCAAAGTACCTGGACTAACTCAGCAGGCATCATCATCCTACCCTAACAATAATTAGTAAACTCATACCCAGCCCTCTTAGTCTTTATCAAGCAGTTAGGTCATTCAGAATACGAACACATAGTAATCTTAAAATTAGATAAATGAAAAGGGCAAATTCCAAAAACCAGAATTCAACCTAAAGAAAAGAGATGAAAAACTATCTCAGAAACTTCATGCCAAGCTCAAGGAACAGCATGTAATTACCACTAAAAGACAGAAAAATGTTATCCAATAGTTTAAATTAAAAAATTTTAGAGAAATAATTTAAAATATAAACTTTCATTAGCAGATATATAGATATTGAATCTGCAATATTTCAAAGTTAATCTTTTTTTTTACTTTAAAGTAGAGATTAATTCAATTGAATTATTTTTTTATGAGCAAGCAATATCTAATCTGATAAGCCAGTTATAGCTTCATTTGGAACTTATATGTGATATTTTATAGTTTAGAATCCATTATATTTTGAATTTGTACGAATTAAAATAGTGATATATTAATTAAAGAACTCAAAATTTGTGTATGCTTTTATATTTCAATTAAATTCTCTTAAAAAAATGTTTTTTTATTGAAAATTTTAAGCTTCTATATCTTCATTTACAACCTTAATAAAAATATAGATATCTATTTATCTGAGAATAAATAATCTATAATATAACCTCCTCTGTCTCTGCTCTTCAAAACTCAAGGTTTAACGTAAAGAATCAATCTCCAGCCAAAGATATCAAGTCAACAACTATATCTAAACAAGAAACTTAAGTCAAAGCCTCTGCAGCTCCAAAGCAAAAGGGAGGAAGCTTCTTATTGAACTTAGTAAGATCAAGAACACAGGCAAGCTAGTAAGTTCAGCAAGAGCCATAGTATAAGAAACAAAGCTTATTCATGGAGGAACTCAGATAACCAAGATCAACTGCTGAATCTCTCAGAAATACCACAGAAGATAGGAATGACATGCCAGAGATTATTGAAATACAAGATAGTGAAAATGAAGATAGCGTTGAAGAGATAAGAATATAGGAGAACTCTGAAATGCGGCTTTTCAATAATTGATTTCTGCTTAATCTTATACATTCTAGAGTGCTTTGATATATCCTAAAGCAAATATATTCAAAATTAAAATCAAAGCTTAGGTGAATCATACGTAGGATAGTAGGCCATACATCTCTCCTTAATTTTAAATCCATTCTAATAAAGTTTACACTTTTTGAAATCTTACAGCCTCATAGAAAGGTACGTTCGAGTCTGAGCAGTCAAGCACTATTTTATAGCAGTTGTGAATTACAGCCAGTGCTTTTAGGGTTTTAATGAGTCTGATTCCAAGCTTCTTTCCTCTGTAAGAGGAATCCACTGCGATGTCTTCGATATGCCCACACTATAGTCAATTATGAGTTTTAAAATTTGATTAGTGTAAATAAATTGATAGACTAATCAAAAACACGTACGATACCACACTCTCTGAGGAATTTTTTCTCAATGAAAATACTTCCTGAACCAACTATCTTATCTTTTCTCTTATCAACTATAACTACCACTTTGTAATGGTCAGAGTGAGAAGCAAACATCTCGTCAAATCTTTTGGCGTAATCTTCCTTGGTAGGAGTTCCAACAATTGTCAACTGAGCTGCAAAATAAGAATTCAACTTACATTCCATAGAATTATTCAAACATAAGTAATTTTAGATAAATTGTACCTCACTTGCAAGAGTTAAAACGACAACTTACCTAATGTTTAGAGATGTCCTCTATCGATATCATCTCTTTACACAAATCTAAAAGTGAAGTCTTCATCTGTCTCTGCAGCTAAAGCCTCTTTCTCTTTCTTGGCTACCTCATCATAATTTAGTTTGACTACAGCACATTTGTTACTCTCCATTCTCGATTTAATTAAAATCTTTAAAATTACTATTTCATTCTGTTAACTCATATAAGATTGAAAAATGAAATCCTTGAAGAAATTATAATGATGCATATGTCTGGAGTTAATATTTCATAGAGTTGCTGCTATTATAAAAAATCCTGAAATAAAAGACATCAGAATAGCAAAGTGTGCACTAAAGAATTGAGCAGCTTTGATAAAGACCTTGAATTCTAAACCATTCTGTCCTGAATTCTGAACATAGATAACGTAGCCACAAACCTTGCTATAATCTACAAGCAAATTTGAGCCACTTGTGTAGTCGATCTAAGAGCCTGGTGTGCAAGTAATATCTACTATAATTAAATACTTATGAAGATCTATTGTGGTGGAACCAGTAGTAGTTCCCGAGCTTGTATCTCTAGCGAACTAGTAATAATATGCTGTGAGCTCTGGTTGCATAAATTCTATCATTGTGTCGTCAGTTGTCGTTATTTAGCAAAGAGCACCTCCATACAGCTGGATGTGCTTCTCTTCCCAAAATGGATTGTTAGGCTCGCGTACTACTTGCGAAGATGCTCCAAACAAGCAGTCATCTGCCGAGAAAGCTAGTTAAATACAAAGGAACAAACTTAGCAAAATTTGAATGGCTAATTTCGACTGAGAGATTTGAGCTATCATGTTTTTTATTATAAATTACAAATATTATTGTTATCTAATTTTCGAATATGAAGAGCTTTAGTTATTCATTAAAGAGTAATTGCAAACAATCTCTTTTAATAAATAATTGTAATAAATATGGATTAACTTCAATAGCGCATCGATACTCTCAACCAAGAGGGAGAGAAAATCATGATAATTAGACTTGTATCGCAAAAGACTAAGATCTAGCCCGCTTACCTAATTTTGGCCTCTTTCTTTTTATCAGCTTTGATTCTTGCACTAGGATTCGCTCAGTCATTAATTACTCGTGTGGTTGGAGTAGTGTATCCAGCAATAAAGTCACTCTATGCAATCGAGACTGTAGATATTAAAGATGATAAGTAGTGGTTAACTTACTGGGCCATTTACGCTATGTTTTTAGTGGCTGAGCATCAAATCGAATTCATCCTAAGCTACTTCCCATTTTACTACTTCGCAAAGGTGTGCTTCTTGATTTGGCTGCTGAATCCAGTTACCATGGGAGCTCAATCTATCTATGATAAGATAGTAGGCCCTGCATTCAAAAAGAGCCAGCCCAAAATTCAAGCAGTCATGATAAAGAAATATTTAGGTTTCTTTTTGCTAATGAGAGTTGGCAGTTAAATCATTGACGAAATTGTGAATGGCGAGGGTGCATCATCACTTATTATATATTTTTGTTCACCAAAGAAGCAAAACTGAAAGACAAATGAAACCTTTTAAATTCAAAGTCAGAAGGAAAAGGGTATTTAAGTTCTGTACACACTTTGAACTAAAATTATTTGAATAATTCAGTATGTCTTTTTTTATGACGTAGATAATCTATACAGTTCTTGTATTTAAACATAAGTGGAAAGAGTAGATTTGATTGGATGCATGGAATCAAAAGCGAACACATCAAAGGGAAAAGAGTAGTCTGCACTATCAGAGAATTCTCTGATGAGTTCAAATCTCCAGAGAACGAAGTTGCAAATAAAATTAGAGAAATAGCCAAAAACTATATTTGATTATGGAAACCTACTAATGGTCTAAATTCTTAACTTGGACTTAATTTTATCTTAAATTAAGATTATTCTCATCGACTAATGCAGATATAAATGTGCAAATAATTTGAAGATAAAAATTGATTTATAATATAAAGTAAATCAAATGGATTTGGATTAGTAGAATTAATTCAAACAACAACAACTTTTGCAACAACTCTAGCCCGATTTAAGGGATTCAATGAACGCCAATAAATTCAACACGGCTGATAGCCTCTCGCTAAACAGCTCATCCCCTATTAAGCAAAACAGAATCCATAATTGCTATTTAACTTATTATTAGAATGCAAGATGGAAGTATCAGTGGGATAGAGGAAGTCATGTCTCGCGTCATCCCTCATTTGTATGAGAAGTCACCAGAGAGATCTCTTACTATAGAAGATCAGGCACTGAATCTTAACAACAAAGTTTTCATGGCTAATTTGCTAGAAACTGAAACTGGTTTCTAAGAAAGGACTGATGCTGAAAGAAACGGAAGGAAGTTAAACTAAACGGTCAATGAAAAGGAAAGAGTGATTGGGACTTACAAGATTGAAAGAACACTTGGCTAAGGCACATTTGGCAAAGTAAAGCAAGGCATTCATATTCACACTCAATAAAAGGTAAGCTACAAATCAAATCCTATTTTAGATACTCGTGAATATAGTCAGTATTTTGATTGAAGGGAGTGTTTAATGAAGTTTCAACTTACAGAATATAATTTAACTGACTTTATAGGTAGCTATTAAAATTCTAGAGAAGAAGAAAATAAAAGATGTGAATGATGTGGAACGAGTTACACGAGAGATCCATATCCTAAAAATAGTGAGACACCCTCACATTATTCAACTCTATGAAATTATAGAAACTCAATCAAAGCTCTATCTAATAATGGAACATTGCTCAAATGGAGAACTTTTCGACTACATAACTTCGAGGAATAGATTGAAGGAAGAGGAGGCTTGCAAACTATTTCAGCAACTTATCTCAGCTATAGAATATTTGGGAGAATTGGGTATAGCTCACAGAGACGTCAAACCAGAGAATCTTCTTCTTGATGAAATAACCTAAACTTAATATTCTTAAACTGATTATTGATGAGTTCAAGAATTTGAAAATGGTAGATTTCGGCTTGTCTAATACATTCAAGCCAGGAGAAAAACTGCAAACTGCATGTGGATCTCCTTGTTATGCTGCCCCTGAGTTGATTCGTGGAAAAGAATACATAGGTTAAAAAGCTGACATTTGGAGTGCTGGAGTGGTTCTCTACACTGAAGTAGTTGGATAATTGCCTTTTGAAGATCAGAATACTCAGAGTTTGTACTAAAAGATTTTGAAGGCTGATTTCCATCTGCCTACCTTCCTCTCAAAGGAAGTTAAGGACTTAATACTTCACATTTTGATTTATTTGTATTGATGATAATGTATTTTGGTGCCTGATCCTGATTTAAGATATGGGATTAAGTAGATTAAGCAACACAAGTGGTTTAACTTGTACTAGCCACAAAAACCTATTGCATAAGGGATAAGAGTTGGAATCGATGACTAGAGGATATACCCCAAACTTCTGAAGGAAATGAGGGAGAAGACTGGTGTCAATGAGAAATTGGTTCGCTAAAGCATTGAAGCAAACAGACATAATGCCATAACGGCTCATTACTATTTGCTCTTCAAGCAAAATACTTATTATATTTAAGCAAAAACTTCTGAACGGTGAGTCACTTGAAGACAGTTAGGATTCAGAAGTAAATAATAACAACATAGCTGCGACCTAATCAAACAACTAGATTATTGCTTTAATTTTAATTGCAGTAAACATGTAGGTCAATTAAGTTTTTTATTAAAAATACCGAACGTAAAAATAATTTTAAGTTGATAAATAAAAATAGTTTTATTGAGCAATATTGCAGCATCATCCTCGATTCGACTATTATATTTTACTCAATCTATTTAGCCTTATATTTTATAAACAAGTCAGTAGTTCCTCCAAGATCAACAAAATTTGGATAGAACCATTAACTGAGAAAGATAGCTGAGGGTCTTGGAGATATTAAAAATTTGAAATTTTAGAACTCAAGAGAAAACTCACTTGATATAAAAATATCATAACATATTTCATTGATAATGGCTAATCCATAGATTTGACAAATCAAGCAAGATAAATTTAGGGAAAGCCCACCACTACTAGAACTCCTAATCAAAAGATGAAAGCTCTGCACATTAAAGCACCCACACTCCAAGATCCCGACTTACCTGGGATGATGATGTCCTTTGATGACTATTGCACAGGCCCAACTGCCTAAAATTATCACTAGAACTAGTTGCACACCATTCAAGCTAGTGGTTAAATAACTTCTTCGGTTTAAAGACATAGAGATCTTACCAAGAGTTTGGACAAAAGTGAGGGAGGGCAATAGCACTTGCTCACCTCAGGAAGTAATTATGATACTCTGCGATAGAACTCGACTCAGTTTCATTCCTTAGCCCTCGGACCTGTTATTTTAAATGACTAGTCCTCAGCTATAAGCAATTTCCTCCATAACAAAATCAATTCTACAATAGAAAACAATGCGAGCCACATTCAAAACAGTGGAAATAAGATAAGAATCAAGACTAAGTTTAAGAACAGTACCAGCATAAAAAATAGGATGACTCCTTCAAACAACGCTCCTTCCTCAGTCATCAATAAAAGCCTGAATCTGTCGAATTACAATACTACTTTAATGAGTTAGTTAAACTCTATGTTACCATCGACAAGTAATGCAAGGTAGAAAAGTCAGACTAAAAGAAGTTAAAGAGGCAATCAAACGGCTCAACTTTACTCCAATAGATTGAATGATAGTATAATATTTGATAGTGTGCTGAATCAGAACAACAACTAGGCTAACTAAGCGATGGCAAATTATTTATTCGCAGAAGCTAATCAGTAACTCATCCACACTAGTGGCTAACTACCTTTCGACCCTAATTTGAATTTTCCTGGAAAGATGAGCATGGGCACAATAAGTTAAACTCAAATTTCAAAATCTGTCAAGAATTCTAAGTCAAACACTCATAGGAGAAAGACGTCTATGAGCTAGTACAGACTATATGATTCTATCCAAGTTCAAAGAAACGAGCCATCTCATTCCATTCTAAATGCAAATAATCCAAGCCATATGTTGATTCAAAATAACGGATAATTTATGCAGCAACCTATCGATTCTTCTATGTTCAACTCAATAGTTAAGATTAAATTATTTTTTTTTTGAATTAAAAATATCCTAACCCCAAACTAAAATGCCTGTGGAAAACTTGCTTATCACAAAATATAATTTATAGTTATCTAGCCTCCTCTTAATACAACTAATACCATCAACATATTTGATAACTCAATAAATATTGCAGCACCTTTACTTGGAGTAGGAGCCCCTAAAAACCTTAAGGCAGATATGATATCTTAGCTCTCAGCTTATAACAATCAGCAATTCGTGCTTCCTCCTCGGTCCTATTTAAATTAGACTGCCGATATTTTCCAACCAACTCAACATATTTAATTTAAGGTAAAGAAAATATATTTCTCTTCATAATTCAGAGTAAAGTAATAGGATTAAAATTTTTCCATGCAATTGATATTACAATTCCTCATTTATTTAAATAATTTAAATGAGCAAAGGTTTTCCAGCAGCTTTATAAACTCTCGCATTTAAAAAATTTATAAATAGAAGGCAATGCCTACTACTCTTTATAAGAATTGAATATAATTCAATATCCTGATCTAAACTATGACTCTCGGAAAATAATTTTGATTAGTAATTATACTAGTGAATAATTGGATAACTGATTAATTCTTTGATCTGACTTTTAAGAGAAACCAAATTAAATTAAACTATTGCTTTTGTCTTTAAATAAAAGCTATAAAATAATAAATGTATATATTAAGCTATAAAAAATAATCTATATTAGCGGAGGTGTAAGAAACCAGTCAAGTAAAAGGCTTAAAGCCGCAAATGGAAAGCAGAATTAGTAGATTGCATAATTCCAATAGTAGAGACATTAGCAATACCAAGCTCATCTGTAACAGCTGCTGGTAAATGCACACAACTCATCCTCTTTGAATTAAAGTTTTGGAATCAACACCAGTAGTGTAACTCCTCATAGTAACAATATCAACCTTAAACGCAAAACACCTTCCATTACTAAACTTAATTTACCAATTATTTTTAAAGTTAAAATTTAAAGTTAATTTTTCAGAATTCAGCCATCAAATTTTAATACCATCTGTTTTTTTTATCATTAAAATCATAATTTTAATGACGAATATCTTTATTGTTTGACTTTTTCAATTACCTTGTAATTTGTATAATTATATTTCATTTTAAATATATTTCATCCTGAAGTTTTTACTCAATTAGAATAATTAAAAAAACAATACTAGCTCCCTTAGTGTTAATTTTACGTTTAGTTTATTCAGAACCCGAGTGGTTTCCAATCGAGCAAGAACAACTAAAATGGCCAAAAATTAATGACTCTAAGCCTGGTAAATAATTCTAGTATAGGGACTACTCGTGCTGCTGCACCAGGGACCACTCTCAAACATTTTTCATCTAATTAGGGCACCACTAAAAATGCTCAGTTCCAGTAGCAGCAGATTCAAAATCAACTCTAGTCAATTAGAAATGCTCATAATGCTACTGTAATGCTAAATTAAAGCAACATCCTCAACAGCAGAGAAATGGCTGTCGCAAAGAGCAGAAGGGAATAGAGTCTTGACATTAAACAGTCTGCCTCTAGAATGATAAACAACAGCATAGCAGAGGAACTTGCACTATAAGATTTTAGGGCAAATTAAGAATCCATACCAAATGGATTAGTAGGATCATCATTGGAGAGATAACAGCAGCCGGAGATTATAAGAACTAGTATAATAATTTTATTGATGAAGATTATTAGAAGCATGACACTTGGAGGAGATAATTAGCAAAGTAACTTCCAGGTTTCTCAGCCTGGCACAACTCGCAGCTAATCATTCACCAAAAGAAGCATTAAGTAAAAGCGCCATCAATAGTTAAATAGTTCAATATCCTTTTATCTTCTCTAAATGATAGTTCCTCAACGACTTTGCAATTAACTTAGCGAGTTCTGGAATCTCAAATATTGACAACTATAATCATAAAATTGTCAGACTTAATAGCAGCTAAATGGGTAAAGTCTAAATGCTTGCTCAAGCTTATCAAGGCACTCGGATTCAACAATAAGCTTCAATACCTATAAGCAATTCTAAGAAAAAGTGAGACCAAAATATTATTATAGAAGATATTTAAGACAAAAATAGTTTTTCCTTTGCTTAAAAACCATTTAAAAATCTATCCATATGATATGGGAGTGTCTATATTTAGTTAAAATCTTAGCTTTTTATTTAAGAGCTATTGTGATTCATGAATAAGAAGCAAATATAATATCCTCACTCAAGAAATCTGTTAAGACTAAACTATCTACTCAATTTCCTCTAGTGAGAGCTTTGTTTTCTAGAAGTTTGAATATTCCTTAAACTATCTCATGTTTTCAATAAGCCAGTCTCCATAAATGAGTCTCTCTGTATTTCTATCGTCATCTCTACCCTTGGAAATAGTCACTGGAATCTCTGCAGAATACTTAGGCTCGAAGAAGAAGGGACTTGAAAACCTTTCGACTCCAATGTCTAAAACTCTGTGGAGCGTCGCTTTAAGAGTGTAATTAGTTATACGTGAGAACATGGTTCCTAGATTGACGACTATAACATTTGGATGAGGCTTGATAGATTAGTAGATTCCCTCTGAAGTTTCAACTTAAAGGCCTGGGTAATTGAAAGTAGATAAGAGTGTCAAGAATCCTGAATCAGCATGGATAGGAGTTGTGAATTTCAAGTCCTCCTAACTCAAACTAGAGCTATCAACAACCCCAGCACTTCTAGGTAAGTAATGAATCAGCCTCAAAGTTGAACAAGTATCATTCAAAAACCAACTATCGAAATAGTCAGAGGGCTTTCCAAAACCTTCAGCTATATGACTCATCAATTTTATTGGCCAAAACATAATGAATTTAAGTTAATACCTATAAATTGAAAGTAGATTATCTATATTCCAAGAGCATGCATGACTTGATAATGCTGATTCATAAAGTTCTTAAACCATTTGCCTGTGTCTCCGTGATCTTGAGGGAATGGAGTTTCTTCGTGAAGTGAGAATTGCTTTTCAAAGTCACTGACCCTTGAGTATTCTAAGCCCATGTCAAACAGCTCCTTGTGAGATATGTCATTCGGGAGGAAAGGAGCCAAACCTCTATAGTAATTTTTACTTTGCTCATAATGATGCTTTTATCCTAGTCTTCTCTTCTCCTCAGAATCAAGATTGAAAAGCCACTTGGCTGCTTTTAAGAGCTGTTCTTCGTCTATATTTAAATGCATTCAATATTAACTAAAATATAGTGTCATAGTCCTCTACATTGGTGAGGACTAAAAACCCTAGATTTTTGAGTTAGTACATGAGCCCCTCTCTGATTTTATCTCTTGGCCAAGTCATATCTACAATAGCTATTTCGAACATGTCTGTCGTTGCCTCTTAGTAGCTTTTGCTTGGAATTGAATTTAGCTAAGAATCTTTGCAGTCCTCGGATGCTATCTCATTCAAAATATCCTATGAGTGGCATGAAACACTCCCCAGGAAAAAGAGTAAAATTATAAACTTGAAAAGTGCAAGCGTCAACGTCAAGCAGAGTTTTAATTAGGTCATCGTATTATTTGTTCTATAAATTAATAATTTAATCTCAGTCACATTATCAACTAGCTCAAAAAAGATT
>JAJKFJ010005915.1:0-18396 GCA_027382625.1 Tetmemena sp. SeJ-2015
AAGACTTTAGATTGCCTGTTTAGGGTTAAAATTTAGCATGATTATAAGTATTAATAAAGAAATTAATTATACACAACTTATTTTCACTTTCTTATCATATTATGGGGTTTTGGGGTTTTGATTCTGAATAATATTATTGAGATCTGAACTTTCAATTATAAAAGGTCGAATTAAGGATTGAGAGGAATTAGGATTTAGAGTTTAGTGTTAGGTTGTTGGATTGTCTTTAAATACTTGTGCTATGTTGATTATGTTTTCATCATCATCCTATTTTACTTAAACAGTTTGTACTTTAGCTTTTAAGGCAGATATCTTCATTTTAAATGATCAAATAAAATGTATAAACTTCTCTGAACTTAATTAAGCAACAAAACTTTTTTATGAAATCATTTTTAAATTAGAAAACATTATAAAACTAATCCATAAAAATTGAGAGACATTTTTTCTCTTATAAAATTTGGTTTAAAACTTCTTTAATTATCAAATTGAAAAATTTTGTAACTAGCAATAAATGTATCATCTAATACAAACTTTTTAAATTTCAGTAGAATTAGATAATTTCCAAAACAGAAATTATTAAAGGGTATAAATTTGGCTAATTTAAAGGATGGATAAATTTTAAAACCTTTAAACAGAATAAATGAGTTCTGATCTGCAGTATCAAGCTTAGAAATCTAAACAAAAATATAAGCTATAATAAACCATCCAGATAAAATGATTTCCTTTTAAAACCTCAAACCAAAAATTTTTTGAAAAATAAGTCCAAGAGTCCTCCTTTATAAGAATAAGAAGGTAAAATATTTTCATAGATTAAAATTAAATAAAAGAATTATATTATAAAATTTATCATTTAATTTGAAATATCTTCTTGATCAAATTTGTGTTGGATAATTAAGCTGAAATATTGTCTTTTCCTTATTTTGATTTTTTATTTTTTTCTTTGTCACTTCTATCATTTGCCATTTAATCATTTGATTATAAAACCAGTCCTTTAAATGTAGTTTGTTTTTCCTTTTGCTAAGACCTACTTCTATAATAAGTTAAATAATTTTGTATCATAGCTGATTAAAGGCCTGTATCTTTCTCTTTCAGCTGTGTATTTTAATTTTTATGGGATAGATCTCTCACTGTCAAAGGACGATCTATTTACTTTTTTAAGGAGCTTCTACTTTAAGTTCCATGCTTGCTATCACTCTCCTAAAATGCAGGTTTATTTATCGCTCTTCTACACCCCTCTAAATCTTAATTCTATTTTAAATTAGCCCCTATGTAACGAGTTAAAGCAACTTCCTTCTCCCTCATTTAGGCAAAGATGACATCGTACTCATTCACTTGATTTTACTTAATTTGTAACGTATTTTGCAGGTTTAATATTTCATGCTGGAGACCAAAGATTTGCTTCTTGAAATGATCAATCTACTTCTGATGTTGAGTTTCTGTATCCTACTGTCTTTAAATCATAGCCTAAACCACGCTCATTAGCTAGTTATTTTGCTTTTCCAACTCACTTATCTTGCTTTCCATAGTTTCCCTTTCATATTTGTTTTCTTCATACAGCTAAGACTTAACATTCTCTTAGATATGCTAATTACTTGTTAGTTCAGCTCTTAATCTATCTATAATTCTTTACTGCTCAAGGATCAAAGTCTAGAGACTCTCTTATTCTTAATCCTAGTCATTCTAAGTGTCTCTGAGGATATTAAGCTGCTGCTCTAAGTGACTGATTTGATTCCTCATCATTTATTCCTGCTCACCTTAGTGTATTAGCTAGTTGTCCCTCTCTCTTCTCAAAACCTTTTCCTTTTTAAAGCATTCTTTGTATTAATTAGACTTTTCACATTCCTCATAGTACAGTTAATTTAAATATACGATAAAGCATTAAGTTGCTGAACTTTATGATATTGATTTTAAGAATCAGAGAGGAGGCGCTTCAGTTGTTCAATTCCAATCTCGTTTTTGAAATCCTCAAACTATCTCTATAATAGATGCAAGCTAGTTTTAATCTACTGTTCATTTTCATTTTCACAATTGGATTAGACTAACTATAGATAAGATCTTAATAGAATATATATATATATGCGCGGTTTTAAATAAAATAAATTAGTCGAGGACTAGTGACATTGAAGTACACTCTATTTCCTTGCTCTATGAATTTACCGCATTTGATTTAGTAATTCGTCGGCTTGAGATAGTCTTTTTAATAGAGAGTGCAGATTATGGTGGCCTTGAAATCCTTGGAAAGGTTATGCCTCCTAACGATCCTTCATACCTGCTTCCGAATGGAGAGATAAGATTTATTAGGAACGATGCATCTTTGCAGCCTGAGGGCGATCACTGTGTGAATCACCTGTAGCTACAGACAGAAAATAAAGAATTTTTCCCTCAACTTCGTTCTTTTGCCTGACACAGATGTTTAGAAGATGCATAAATACGGGACCCAAGAACTAAGAGAGGTCTGTGGCGACGATATCACACGTTTCGTCCACAATATCGCCATGTTACTTTGGTTTATATATCCTTAAGAGTTTAATAGTTCATTAAAATTAAATTAAGGCCAGACATAGTACTCACTTTCTCACTTCTTTATATAAAAATTAAATTCGATTATATTAAATCTTCCAGAATTTTTACCAAGTTCAATTTTTAAAAAATAATTTGAAATTCTCTCTTTTAAATGATTTTAATCTTAATTTTAATTTAACCTTTTGCTGTATTTATGATTCTAATTATTAATTTTTGACTTTTACGAAGTTAAATTCTCTTATGATTTGTTTCTATATTATATTTACATTTATTATTGGTAGTAATCTCAATCTCTATTCTGAATTTTCTTGGAATTGTTTAAATCTGATGTGGAATCTCTTAAAACTTGTCTATCAAACATTTTTTCAGTTTTTAAACTCAGAGGAATATTTTATGAAATCCTTCTATCAACAATTGTTGGGTTTTTAGGAATTCCTTAGACATAATTTATATCTTCATAACTATGTGTATATTCGCCTATTGATTTTGTTAAATTGTTCCTTAGGTGCTAAGTGTTCTCTATTGTCATCCTATCTACAATTTAAATTAATTTAAATCAGTTTAAATTTAAGTTTAAGTCAGTCATGTAAAAAAGGCATTTAAAGAAACTGAAGAGGCATAATTCATCATAAATTATCAATTAGATAAGGAAAAGTGAAGTTCTAAATTTATAATCTTGCTAGATTTTACTTTATTTATAGAGCTAAAATAGATATTTGCTTAATTGCTAATTATTGCAAGAGATTTTTTAGAAGCAATAATTGCATATATATCCAGAGATTAATTTATATTGAAGCCGAATAATTTAAATTTAGTCATATTGATAATTCGTATTTAGTTACTTCTAGGATGAATTTTATTTGTTCATTTCTTATTAGTTTCTTTAATTTTCAATATTGATATCGATTTATCTTCTAAGTTATTAAAATAAACTCACACAACAAATCTATAATAAGTATAAGTAGAGATAGATTTAAAAAATTTAAGAATTTAATAAGATAAAAATTTTAGTTTATGGAAAATATATTTGAGAAAAGGATTTTAATTGAAACTAAAATTATATTTATTAGTATGATAGAATAAAATTTAGATAAGAAAGTTTGGCGATACTTGCATTGGATCTAGTTAGTCCTTCCTCGAAATTGATTATCTATAAATTTCTCATTTGTTTGATTTTTATTCCTCGAGGCTTTTAATTTTAGAACTCTCTATATACAATTGGAATCTGATCTATGATTGTCAATTTTAATGAATTTTACCCGGTTCACATTAGTGGAAATGTTCACTTTATTTGTCAAAAATATAAATCATAGCATTATTTAATTTAGATTTAAACCTTTCATTTATTTCAAATCATTTGAAACTTCTCCCCATCAAAATCTTTGAATGAGATAAAATTTGAAACAAAGGACATTTTAATCATAAAAAAGTAAATCTACTTTTTTTTACTAAGAATTTATTATCAAATGGAAAAACATTTCTCAGAATAATGCAAATATTGATTTCTTTAAATTAAAATATGAATTATTAAGTTAGTAAACGGCATTGTTATCAGAATTAAGTTTGTTTTCTATTCGTGTATCTGATTCTTTAGATCCAAGAGCACTGAGAATATTATAAATATTTAAGGTACTCAAATCCTAAGTATAATCGCTGATGTTTAGTATTTGTTTCGAGCTCGTTCTAGTGTGGCTTTCTCTAGATAGTCCTACCCTCTCATCAGTATACAAAATATTTTAAACAAAGTAAGCGGCTGTAGTTGTTGTTATTGTTGTTAGTAATTGTTTTGGAGAATGAAAGAAGGTGCAAGATAGAGATAACTACGACTGGAATCTAACTATTATTCTTTGTCTTTACTGCTCAGCTATCTTTGTTAAATTGTATCCATAATGTTTTTGTCAAGAGCTCTTTAACTCTCTCTGAGAGTGGAGAGATCAATATCTGAGTCTGTAAAACGATTTTTTGCTTTAAAGTCATAATGAGGAGGATTGTTCATTTTTAAATTAGTAACAACTATTTTATTGTTTTACTTGTAATAATAAATTATATCAAATAGATTTAGCTTTTAATAAAAGAAATTTGTATAAAATAAAAGTCATATTAGAAAAAAGTAAAGTATACAGTGATTTTTATATATGAGGATTGAAATTATATTTTCCCAGTGCAGTAATTTGAGATATTATCGGGTAGTTCATTCAAAATAACTATTCGTAAAAATATGAATGCCTATTAGAATCATTTATAAATTATAAAAATTAATTTGAAGATTTTAAAATGTAAATAAAAAAATATTTTATAAATATTTTCAATTAGAAGTCTTTAGAATTTCAATTCTTGAAAAAAAATAAAGCAGAATGAACTAAATTACTTTTTATACGGAAAGCAACTATGCATTCTGTTTGCATCTTTATTAAGAATACATTTTACTAAAATTAATTAGATAAGCTTTATTAATTTGATACCATTATATAAGCATTAAATTTGCAAAGTTTAAAAATAAAATAATGTTTTAAGTCCCTAAAATTCACAAATTTTCATTTAAAATAGAATTCATTATGCAATAATTTTTGCAAAAATATTTTCTTGAAAAGGAGAAAAATAATTATCAATACTAAAGTATGCTCTAATAACTGGGAATGACAGTCTGAAAGTAAAAATTTCTGTAATTTCTAGAGGGATATATTTTTATAATAAAATATTTTGATTAATTATGAATGCAGTATCTAATTGTATAAACTAATTTAGAGGTCTATAAACAAAATAATGGATATTATAGAAGTGAAATAGATTTTGTAAAATAATAGTTTTATCATCAAAAGTTATACAAATGAGTTCACAGAATTTGAGACAAAAGTTTTAAGAAGCACCTGCCTTTACCCTTGAAAACAACCTCATATTTTATTTTTTACCCTGCTCTCAATTCAGACAATAGCGCCAGTCGAGATATAGTGATGAAGGCTATTCAGGAAATGCAAAGAAATAATGAGCAGCCTGTGGAGATGGCAAGTAGGTTGGCTTCCTTTGCAGATCAGCAGGAAGCTGCCAAAAACTTCCAACTTGCTGAGGAGTACAACAAACAAGCTTATTTTATTTAAAAATAATAATGCGAGTCAATTCTTCTTGGAGGCTATGATATATTCTACTATTTCGTTGTTAAGTTGAGCTATGGCTTTGATGAAGCAGAAGCCAGACTGCGACTAAGACGCAATAAAGACTTTGGAGATTATAAGTGAGACCCACAGACCCAAGGCTAAGCTCTTGATCATATTTAAATTTGAACAAGAGGCAATAGTGGGGAGTCAAACCTCATCAAAATTAAAATTCATCAATATAATTCTAGAAGAATTATATTGATGATTACCCAACTTCAAAAATTCTTAAAATTATCCAAACTTTTTATGAGATCCAAACTAATTTATATTTTCTTTATTTTATTTTTATAGCCTTTTCAAAATATGTTTATTTTTTTAAAAAAAATTAAGTGCTTTATTTTAAAAGTATTCTACAGAAGATTAAAAGATCTGAAGCAGTTAGACAGATACTGAAAAATTTTAGGAGATATGATCATAGATAAATTAAAATATACATTAGAGAATTCAAAAAAGTCTTTAATAAATCTTACTTTAATGTAATTTTATTTAAAACATAATCAATCATAAGTGGATAGAGACCTTAGAATTAAAAAAAATAATAAAATAATCTAAGAATAAGCGAATTATTTTTGATTTAATTAGATGCAATCTCTTTTATAATTATCAATTTTTAAATAATCTAGATTTTCAGCTGTTTTAATTAACAATTTTCTTGTGGATTTAAGTTCAGTTCGTCGGAAATAAGTTGAAAAAGATGGAGAAGGATCAGCGAGACTTGAAGAACGCTTAGAAACCTGACAAAAACGGAGAAATCAACCAGGCCAAGCAAAACCTCATAAACAGGGAAAAGGAGATGCTTCTGGAGAGGGAGAAGTTCATGCTCAAAATGAAGGAGCAGATGCTTATTCTCCAAGAGAAGCGGATCCTTGAAGCCAAGAAGCAAGTTTCAGAGCTTCTTGAGTACTAAAATGAGAAACTACTTAAATTTGAGAGTAGGTTCTTTGAGGTACTTGAACAGTATAAAAGAGGAATCGAGGATGGGGCTAAGGATTTGCTTGGTGGCTAGAGAGTAGGCTTGAATGTGCAGGTCAAGAAAATCCAAGACATAAGCACAAATCCTTTCGCTAAACAGGCTATTCAAGAGTGCTTCAATCTATTATTATACGTTCAGCCCCGATTTTTCGAAAACTTCTGAGTTTGCTTCTGTAAGGCCTGGACGAACAAGGAAATAGCTCTTGTCATCTGTACTGAAACTTGGTACTGTAAGCCCTCCTTGTAGGCTGAGTATTACTACAAAAAATTGAGAAAAAAAAATGAATTTACTGTTAAATCCCACAATTATAGGGAAAGTTCTTGACCAACATGCCAATTATGGATTGTTTTGAAGTTACTTCTCTAAATTTCAGTGAAAAGACTAATAACAGTGGCTATTTACTGTAAATCTGGTTTCCTGGCCAGTAGTGCAAAATCTGGGCTCAACTTATAATATTAAAATAAAAGTTTAAGCTAAGATCTTGAGAAGGTTGAGAAGACTCATCAGAAACTGGAGTTGTTAATCAAGTCTCTCAGCAAACTCAGGACAGTCTTAAACTCTAAAATCCAAAGCGCTTTTATGTAATACAAGTAGCATTATTTTTTTCTTCTGAGCAGCTAGATTTCGCAACTGAGAAGGAGAACTGCTTCAAGATATCCTTCGCTCAAATCACAGCACTTGCTGCTTCCTCTATTGGTCAATAAATAGGCCTCTAAAGCTTATCTTATGTTATATCATATATTTTTTATTGACCAATCAGGATCAGGAGGTGTTGAGCATGATGCAGCGGCAAGAAACTAACTTGGACTTGCAAGAGAGTATGATTGATGGCAGAGGTGGAGTGTTTGGCGATGGGATGAAGCAGAAGACCTTCTCTTCAAACAGAGCCAATACTCAAGCCTTTGAGCGTACACCAGGTATCACAGATGCAAATGGTGAGCCAATCTTTGGATAACCTAAAGGGTTCACTGGTAACGCAGCCTATGTGGAGTAGATTAGCATGCTTATTTTCAATTTAGATAAGGAAGTATGAACAAACTGTGGGGGCCCTAGAGAACAAGATAAAGGAAATGGAAACTAAGAACGCAGAGATCTACGCCAAGTACAAGAAGTACTACAACCACTGCGCTAAGATAAAGAAAGCTAGCGAAGGGCAAGCCCCAAAATAAAAAACTGAGAGTTGATCAAGCTTATTAATGCGTCTTTACTAATGAAGACTTCCCTATGTAGGATTCTGATTTCTTAAAAATAATACTTCTTAACTTTTAATAATGATCAATGAGAATGAGTTTATTTTTAGAGTGAATAAATATTCTTAGTTTGAGTAGTAGTTTGTTAGTGAGGTCTAAAAGGGGTAATTGGGATTGTTAAAAATATATAATTGGGTGAATTTCTATCCAAATAATCAAGTCAGAAATTATAAATAAATCATGGAAGATTACGAGATAGTGGAGTTGATAGCACAAGGGTAAGCTTGCTATATAAATATTATACACTTAGTTTCTGAGTTAATTTATTATTTTTCCATATAATCGAGATTATCTTCAACACTGTAATTATTAAATATGTGCCACTAAACCTAATAGATTTGCTTTAAAGAAAAAACCAGTATATTTTTCTTTTAAATACCTAAAATGAATTTAGAGATTATGAAAATAGGAGAAATATATCCACTTGAAAGAAATTGAAATCAATATTGAACTAAGATAACCTCATTTATACTTCTTTTTTAAAATTATAAATCGATTAATTGCTTTAGAAGGTAAATGATAATTAGGGGGTATGGAATAGTGCTGAGAGCCATATAAAAATCTACTGGCTAAGTGGTCGCCATAAAGCAATTTAGAGACTCCGATAGTTACGTAAGTTAATCTCTCCTGCTACCTTGAATTCTTACTATTTTAGCCAATCTGCTTATCTCATTACAAAAATATCCCATTTCAAATTTAGCAATTTCTTTTCCCTTCATAACCTTATATTGCTTTCTCATTATCCTCATTTCCTTTTTGCTATCTTAACTAATCATGTTTTTTTAATAGAGCCTAGCAATTGCGTAGAGAGAAATATCAGTCTTGAAATTGATAATAATATTATTGTGTGTGTTTTATGATGCAGGGGCATCCGAATATAATAAAAATGCTGAGCAGTTTCTAGCATAACTCTAAGGTGTTTTTGGTATTTGAGCTCATGAACTAAAACTTACTCGAGCTGCTCCAGGGGCAGCCAGAAGGAAAAATAGACAAGGAGCAAGTCAGGCTCTTCGTCTTCTAAATGGTTAAGGCACTCGCTTACATGCACTCTAAGAATGCGATATATGTATATAAGTCTTTGAATTATGCGGTGCACAGAGATATAAAACCTGAGAACATGCTTCTGTCTAGAGTGGTGAGAACGCCAGCAATCAACAGCATGAATCACCCTGGCAGTTTCAATGAAAGCTAATCCTCCTCAAGGAGAATGAGAGGACAATCCATGGATGTGGCGGGTAGAGAGTCTTTGAGAGGTCAATAAGAAGGCGATGACTAAATCTACATCCTCAAAGTGTGTGATCTCGGCTAGAGTAGAGAAATCAAAGAGACTAAAGGTATCGTTATAAATATAAGCTTATGATTTTAATTATAAAAATCGATAACAACCTAACTGAATACGTTTCAACCAGATGGTATAGAGCTCCAGAGTTGCTAGTAGGCTCGCAGGTCTATGACAAGTCAATCGATATATGGGCTCTCGGGTGCATAATCCCAGAATTGATAAGTGGAAACCCACTCTTCCCAGGTAAAACCAACTTGGAGACTCTTGCATTCATCATCAGAACATTTGGAAACGGGATGACAGAAATGCAAGTCCAAAGATTTTAAACTTAAAGTTATAGTCTCATAAAAATTTATGTCTTTGACTTATGGTTTATGAAAACCCAGAGTTTCAATAGTATGGAAAGATTTGTATAATGTTTTTATTATGTAGATTCCGTAGATAAGGAATACAGTATCTCTGGATCTGAGAGTGCCAGAGATGTCATTTGAAGAGTTGGACTTCGTGATGAAGTGTTTAGTGTTCGACCCACTCGACAGATTCACAGCCAAGCAACTGCTTGCTCATGAATATCTCTTTTTAATCTAAAGCCTGAGAAACATGCCATCCTGTAACAGTACATTCAACAAGTTCCTCAATCGGCTGCAGCCTCCTAATCCTCTAACCAAGACCAAGTTTCGATTCAGGACTAAGAACAACATATCAAAAACCTCAATAACTCTAGAATTCTAGAGATAATTAAATAAATCTTCTTATCTCATAGATGTCTCAAGAAAGTGAATAAGAGAGCGTGGTAAAGGGGCAGAGAAGAGATCTTGAGAACATCCATTTTGAAACTGACAATGAGGAATAGAACTTAAGACTAAGCAAGGAAGCACCCATTCAAATTCAAAATACAGAACCTGCAGATAAAACTGAAATTAGCCAAGTTTAAATTACATCTGAATCCTAATATAATTTGCATTACATTTTATTCAATTTCTAATGATACTTTATTTAATTCGCTATGATATTCATTTACTACGTTATAAGTGTTAGTAGTATGCAACTAAGTTGAGCCTTGGAACCTTATTTATCCCTTTATATATCTCAAACTTTTTACCCTAAATTATTTTATGAGATAATTATTCGATTATAATTTGGTTTAAATTTAAATTTCTCTATTTTTATAATCCATCTAAATTCTTGAATAATTTGAATAAAACTAGTCTCAAGAACTGGCTACCTCCAACACTCATATAAAAAACTAAGAGACCAAGTACGTTAAGAGCTACACTCAGAAGAAACCAAGAAAGCGGCCATCTTCCTCAGGCCAGAGCAATTCAACACCAGCCCAAGATCAAAAGTACTTTATCTTCACTATGTTTTAAGTAGCATTAGTAGAAGATTGGTATGGCTTTGAAGGAGCAAAGCATTTCTCAAAACTTACACAATCTATAATAGTAGCAACAACTTTAATCGGATGAATCCAATGTCTAAGAAATACAAAGTACTGAGTAGAATTTACCTGATATACCTAAAGCATTTCAATTAAATACTCACCTTCCAACTACCATCAACCAAGAGAAATAACTCCCAAAGCCTATCCTCTTTTTGAGGAAGCAAAAGGACGCGAGAGAGCAGCAAATAAAGCACAGTGATACCAAGTATTCTGAAAAGAAAGCAGGCTACTCTGAAAAATCAAACTTTGATACAGGTTATGAAATGCCATTTGAAATTGCTTAAGAATCTTAGAATTAAGGAGCTGTTTCCTAATTTGGCCAAGAGAGCACAGCACCTATTATCAACAGATTCTCAGAGCCAAACCCTCCAGAGTATAATCCAATATTTATAGTATCGAATAAACCATCAAGCCACTGCTAAAATCGCAAGGGAGAAGATAAGCTTTATTTTTAAACTTCAATCAGGATACCTAGACCAACACTTCAAAGCTAGAAGCGATTGGATTGATAAACTCTCAGCTTAAAAATAAGCGTTTGCATGAGAACTTATTCTCAAACGAAAAGCCAAAGAGGTAATCACTCGATACTTAAGAACATAAATTGGGCGCTGCTCATAATCACCAGCTATACTCAATTCAGAAGAACAAAGTACTCTTCTCCAATTTGAAAGGTAGCATACCCTAGGGTCACTCTCCTCCCTTGAAAATTAATAATCCCAAGCTCCTCATTTCCAACATGAATAACTTATAATGTACTTCCATTTGTGTTTTCCATGAATTAGAAGAACCAGTTGAACTATCAGCAGCAGACATATGTATAGCAAGCACTTTTGCAGCAGTCTAATCCGGTCTAGAACAACCCCAAGTTTATTGATTTGAAAAATAACGTCCCTCAGTTCAGGCCCTCCCAAATGGGCAAGCGTAACATCAGTCAGCCCTCTAATTAGGAAGCTGCTTTGAAAGCTCAGGAAGATTAGTTCAAGAAGACTAACGCCTCTAACTTCGCTTAACGCTCCAACATAGACAGCAAATCAAAGTCTCCTTCTCAGATTAGTGCTCACGGTAAGCAGAAAGACTTTCAAGGAAATCAGTTGCTCCCTCAAATCAAGAGGGAGAAGTTTATCTAAGCGCCGATTAAACTGTAAAACATTCAAAACTTGAACCAGCAACCTAAGCAAAACTTGCTGAATACTTAGAAGCATGTTACTAATAAATTGCAGCTGCCTTAGCTTGCTCATAATCCAAACTTGCAATAGCACTCTGCTTCCTAGCTGCAGAATATGCAAATGGCCTCTGGAGGAGATCAAAGCTTCAGGAAATCTATCTCTATCAAGTCCATTCAGCAGAAGCAAAACAGCAGCAACAACAATACTGCGAACTTGAACTATATCCAGGCTGCTCAAACTCATGAAGCTTTCGACGCGCATGCTAGTTATCAAGGATCTTTTGTGTCTAGGATTGGAACTAGCCATGAACATTCTAACTTGCCAATTGCTCAGAGAGTGAATCAAAGAGGTGGGCTAAATTTACAGCAGAATAGACTTCCAAGCAGAGGACTAAATCTAAGGAACAACTCCAAGGAGCCATTTGAAAGTGGCTCTAGTAATCTGAGAATGGCTTATCAAGCATCTCAATCTCACTCTCCTCCGAACAAACAACCCAGCGATGAACCTAGCGGCTAAACTAATTTCTACATGAATAAGAATCCCAAATGGTATCAAGATCCCATTAGTATTCATGACTCTTAATTTAAAATTGTATAGTTTTTCAGATGGATTTATTCTTTTTACTTAAATACAATTTTCCCTTTAAAAGCATGAAATGATTGTATCTTTATAGTTTATTTATATACTTTATTGTTGATATTTAAATTCCATGAAATAAATAGAAGAGTAATTTGATTAATTTGGGTGTTGGAATAGTAAGAAGATAACTTTAACTATATTTTTTAATTTAACTTAAAGTGAGAACAAAAGACTGAATAGGATGGAGGGGATGTCTTAAGAGAGAGCTGATCAGCAGCAAACAAACTACGCCCAAACTTACATAAACTCCCCACCCAAACCAATTTCGAGAAGCTCCATGAAGTAAAGCAGGCCTAGCTACGCAGCTCAAAATTAGAGTAACATGCCTCTTCCTAATCCAGTTGAGTCTAACTACCAAAGCAACCAGTCTTCAAAGCATTACCTCCCCAAAGGCTTGAACAAGCCACCTAAAAGATGAATCAGCAGCACATGTTTAGCAAATATATTTTCATAGGAAACAACACACATATTTTATTGTACTTCTTAAATTTGCATTTACTCAGAGCATATTGTTTCAAATTAACAAATTAAAACTTGCAAATCAAATTATAAATTCTTCTATATGCACAATCACTTCTAGATACAGGCCAAGTAGTTGCTCCTTAGGCTTACTATAAGCATCTCAAATTCAACCTGCTTCAATTGCATGCTATCAATCACATTTAATCCATAATCGAATTTTATTTCATAAATTTTTATTTAGTGCATTAAATAATGCCGAAATATTTAGTGAAAATTTTGATTTGTATATGAGCAAATGGAATTAAAGATTTTAAGACAACTATGAATACTTACAGAGTTATAAAGAAATTCGCCTGACAAAATTTACCCAGGCAGTCAAAATAATTTTCTCTGTTGGAAGTTCTCTTAATTTTGAATAAGTTAAAATTTAAATTTCAAATCAAGAAAGCACTTTTGCAGCTTGATTCATAGTTCGGAAGAAAAATAAGATCTTCATATTATTCTTTATAAAATTAATCTTATTTTAATCTGAAAGATTAATCAATAAATACAAACTATTACCTTATTAAAATGAAAAAGAATTTTATTGATCTAATTATCCTTAATCTATATTATTGCCAGCTTCATCTTATACATTAGGTCTTTGGTGAATTAGCTGTTCTAGTTATTTCAATGTAGATAAGTAGGCCTCTTGAGAATGGTTCTTTATTTAATCTTTCTAAACTGGCTTCTATACTTTGCTTGCAGATAAATCCTCTCTTTTTTAGCTTCTATGATTGGCACTTTTCTTATTTTCATCCGCTCCTTTGGCTATTTGATTCTTCTTCTAATTCATCTAAGCAGTTTACTTTTAGTCTATAACTTGCTCCTCTTGGATTATCTTGAAATCTGCTCTTGTTGAGACATTGGGTTTATTTATTTTTTTGGTGCTCTCCTGCGAATTCAAGTACCTGAGGTCGTTGAGGCTGGTCTCACTCATCACGTTGTGAATTGGGTTCTCATCTTGTGCTCTGTTGTGTTGAACAAAGGACTTCTTAAGATGACTCTCTCCCTTTCGCAGTGAATGAAGTTAAGAGCTGGTCAGGTTCAGACTCTGAGAGACCTGAATAGTAGAGGAGTTTCTCTTGGTGGAGATCTATCTGTTGATTTCAGCAATTCTCTCTTTCTAAACCTACTTTTGCCTGTTCAATCTTGCGCCCATGGACTTTTAATCTTTGGCGTTGGGGGTTTGCGATTGTTCAGCGAAAGAGATATTCATCTCTGCTGCGCTCTCTAGTTACTTATTTGGCTTGAATAAACTTTTTGATTAGTTTGTTGGTGTCTTTGAATTCAAGTAGCGAGATTAAAATATGAAGAAATATATTTGGGTTTCTTATTGGCATCTGCTTCATCGACACTTATATTGAAGGGGACTACTTCTTATGGAGTTTGTTTGGAAAAATTGTTTTTATCAGGGGAAAAATTTGGAGATTTGAAATTACTGATGCTTGTATTGTTTTCTTTATAAGTCAAATTAAAAGCGTTGAAACTTCTTCTGTTTGAGTCCTGATCTTGAGTCAAGTAGATTTCTGAAATGGGAGAGCTAACTGCTGTTTACTTTTTGATGGTCTTATTATGGATCATGTTGAATGCTTTTTTAGCATCGAAGAAAGGAGAAGCTGGGGTCTGACTACTTATAATTGCTGATTAGTTTAGAGATGAGGCAGCTTTCTTTTATTGGCTAGGAACTTAAAAGATGAAAATAAATTTGATGAACACTTTATCGCTCTTTTTCATGATCATAGGTTTATGCTTTATTAAGAGATTGATAGCCTATTATAGAACACTTGTGAATTAGCTTTTAAACTTGCTCTCTCATTTTCCTGACAATCAGCTTTCTTTTATCATCAGCCTGTTTTGAGTTCAGGTACTGAGCTTGTGCAAGTTTCTATCTGTGGCCCTTAATAAAAATTAAAACACAGTTAGCTTGATGCCTCTTATAAGAATTTAAGCTTCCTCATTCAGCTTGAGATATCTCCTCAACTTGAATCCTTTGTAAATAGCTAAGAGTCTGTCTCTGAATCTGCTTAGGCACTTTACCCTCCTGAGAGTTAACTTTCTGAGAAGGTAGACTTTAATTTGTCGCTGTATCTTTTGCAAACTCTAACCATATACTATGTGCTAAGCTTGTATTAGAGTCTGGTTTGTAGCTGTAGAGTTCCTCTTGAAAGGCAGTGAGAATTAATAAACCCTAAATATTCTAAATTAGGGTTCCTGCTTATCATCAGTTTGAAGAGATGGAGGTACGTAGATTATCTTTTGTAGGTTGAGGACGCTATTTCTCACCAGGTCCTAGACATTAACGCACTCCAATAGAAATAATAAATCCTTGAGAAAGGCTTCTTTATCCTGATCGTTCAGATTTGCCATCCTTAACTTTCTGCTGATACTCCTCCTGTGTCTGTGAAAACTTTCCCCATGAAAATTACTTAAATAAGGAATGAGTTGCTGAAGTAGCTGCTTGATCTCTTTCTAGATCACCAGTGAGAATTTATTCTTGCCCCTCTTGGATCGTATTCAAACTCGGTAGTATGAGAAAGCTGTTTTTAGTTTAGGTGAGACTAGGTTCATTATTTAGTTAACCGAATTGACTGGGGACTTGTCTAGATCTTTGAAATGAGATACTAGTGGGCGTGTGCGACTGCCTTCTCCTCAGTCTTTCGCCTCTCCTCTTTTCTAAAGAATGCAAATCAAACTTTGAATAAATAAATTGAATCAGCTGCTGTGCTACTTGAGACAGCAGTCAGATTGATATCGTTGCAAGACAAGTTTTGAAGAGATGCGTTTTGCATGGACTAATCAGCTTGCTCCTCCCTTTATATTTGCATAGCGTATTAGAGAGCTTAGGATTTTTGGTGTTTGTGAAAGTTATGGAAGGAGCTGACTGACTTGGAGGGCCTCAAGTGGCTAATCTGGAGTGGGTTTAGAGGCTAACTTGACTGAGTAAGTTTCAAGTCTAACTCGGTTGTTGAAACTATGCTGTTCCTTGAGGTATTCCCATACTGATTTCGCATTTAAAAACCCAAATCAAAATATAATCAATGAGTCATATGTAAAATAAATGAATGCTTAGAAATTTATTTTTAAATTATAATTAAATTAACTTTTATTTAAAATTTTACTTATTCAGTGCCTTATAATTTTAAATAGAGATTTTCAGATGATACAAATGAAGTTGGTTTATATTTAAAGAATTTAAATAAGAATATGATAGATAATGGATTTATTAAATCCAATAAGAGATAATTAAATTATTTTCTAAGATCCATAAAATTAAGATATCTTCTTATCTTTCCAGCGTATAGATGTTTGCAGATGAGCAATATGCCCTTCTGAAGTTTACAAACGGACATAAAATATTGGTAATTTATTTAGAGGTGCTATTTCTAATTAATTGGAAGAATTAAATTTAGCAACTTGGAACACAATTTTAAATATACTTCCTCTATTAAATTTTTATTTAAGATTATATTATCTTAATTTAATTTTTTAAAGCTGGGGGGGGTTATTGTTGCTAGATTTTATTTATTTCAAATATATGAAAATTTTTTAGGAAATTAATTAAGAGAGAAGTGCTTTTTAGACATTTTTACTTCATAATTTATTTATAAGACGAGAAGAAAACATTATTTATTTATAATATTGTAGATACCTATTTTCGAATGTATTAAGTTGCTCCTAGTTGTCAAATGACTTCTACTGAATCAAGGCATCTTCGTTGTTTTAACCTCTCTCATTCTATTCCTAGTTATTTGGAATGTGCATATTTTGGAGAGTAAATTCTTGTATACTTGAGTCTTCCATATGCTTGATTTAATTCATTTTGGGAGTAATATCCGGAGTCTGCTTTGTCTTTTCGTTTGGTGTTTTCGCTTTCTTCATTGCTCAAAATACAAAAACAATAATAATTAATAAAACATTTAGCTTGTGACTAAGGTCTCTGCTTTTAATTTTCTAGTCTTTTACTGGTCTGCTGTTATTTTTACATCTGAGAGTGGTTTCCACTGCTGGTGGTAGTAGTTGCTTGCAATCTCTTCTTGGAGGTGGGGGAGTTAACGCTTTGACTGGTACCAAAGTCCTTGGATTCGTGCTAATGAAGTAGCACTTTTCTGGCTGCCACTACTTCAACCACTTCCTGATGAGTCTGCAATCCACTTGCCCCTTCATTCGACCTCACTTACTCAACCTCCATTCTCTAATTCTCTATCAAACAATTATATTTTGATCAATATGGACTTATTAAGAGCTTTGGAGCTGTCTTCTTTCGCAGTTGGCATCTAAGATAGAATTTATTTAGTTGGCTTCAACTGCATTTTCAAGGTAGAAGATTGCTATTACTATTCCTTGGTAGTAGTTTCTGATTTCTTAGACTTGAGATCTCTCTGCGTGCTAACTTGGCTGAGTGCAGGGGTGTGCGCCCCACTTGTTTGATTAGTGGGCACTGAGTTCTTCTTAACTGCTCCAGTTGTTTAACTGGGTCGCTTGGAGGACTGATTCATTTAGAATATATAATCCGCAAACTCAAATTAATAAAATTTAATTGTTTGCCCTCTCCTCCCCTTTCTACTTTATTTATCACTTTAAATTACCCTCCAGCAGATCCAGATAATAAAGAACAATAAGAATTTCCCTTCCTTATAAGTAATTTAAGACAGAAAAGAGAACTGTGGATTGTTGTTTAAATAAATGTAGACAAGCTGTGAGTCTATCTCCAAACAAGGCAAGAAATATCGCTTGATGCTTATGAGGGAGTTGTTCAATTTGAATCTTGAGACCAGACTCCGACGATGGTATCCTTCACGTTCTTCTGCTTGAGGTGCTCCTTCTAAAATCAATTGCTTATTGCTCATATAAATTTAAGAATTTAATTTGAATTAGAATTAAAAATATCAATTAATAATTTTTTTCTTAAATAAAAAGGAATTATTTTAATTTTCCCCCATTTTAACTAAGTTAAGATTATGTAAACTTTTTAAACCATTATTATTCTATCAATAAATGAAATTTGATGATGATTTTTGGAATTAAAGCACAGAAATATCAAGATAACTTACGTATTATTTGCCGAAGAAGTAGAATGCGAACAATGGGAAGAGGAGGTAGATGGAGTGATAGAACTTGGAACCGTACTCCCAGGGAGCAATTTGCGCTGGGTGACTAAAACCAAAGTTAAAACGGTTTCTCATTTAGAGCAAACTTACGATTCGGTGTTCCAGTAGTCCAGTCTGTTGTGGATCCAGTGCTTGTAGGGATCCACATGGAATTCCTCCAAGTTTCTGAACTCGTAGAGAGGGTGGTGCTTCAAGTAGTGAGTTCCTAAAATCATCAAGTTAAAATATTATCTATAATCGAGGATTGAAGTATTTACTGATTTGATCGTCCTCTGTGGGTGGAGCCTGGTCCTCATATCTGGCTTCGTCCTCAATTCTGGTTGATTCATAAGGTATAGGCCTGGCTACCTTGGGAATA
>JAJKFJ010005934.1:0-18318 GCA_027382625.1 Tetmemena sp. SeJ-2015
TGTTGGTTGGCTTCTTTTTCCATATATTGTGAAATAAATCGGATGTTAGTGTATCATAAGGGCTCTTTCCTTTCTTTTGGAGTTTAACTTGATCTAGCTTATATTTACCTGGTGATAATTTCTAAGCTGAAATGTACATCCTTTCAATGTCATCTTTGAGGTTTTCATAATCCTCAGTTTCATTCGGATCTTATTAGGAAAGCTACTCTTTCATAAATTTAATCAAAGTAGAGACTAAAATTATGTAAGATTAATTACAACCCTTTCTATTTGAATCCTCATTCTTAAGATTACGCAGTTTTAAAATCTTATTCTTCACTTGGATCTATCAGATATTGAGCACCTTCATTCCAAAACTAGTTATCATCGCCTTTATTAGCCTATTGGAATTATTGGGCAGAGTTACTAGAAGTGCGATAGGAAAAAGATGAGGAGACTATCTTCTTTTTACTGCTGTTTCTTAGATGGAAAAAATAAGATGAGTTTCATTAAGTTCACTCAAATCTGTCGAAGGCACTCCAGATGATAAAAGAGGATTCTCTTGCTAGTACATATTAAGAATTTACGATGCTATTATAATACGTAGAGGGCAAAAATTGCACCTTATTTGTTTCCGGGTTGAACGCAATATTGCTCACTCTTCTATTGGTCTACTAGTCAGCTTAATTTTTCAAACTTCTTTACGATGAAGTTGAGTTACTAGATTTATTAGAAGTTCTTTCGTAGTCTGAATTATTGGATGAGTCAGAATCTTGGTTTCTGATGAGTTTGTTTAACTTGCTCTCTCTTCTTTTCTCTTTGCCTTTGAAACTCGAATTTTTAGAGAAAGTACAAAATGAATAAAGATATGCATTAACATCTCTCTATTTAAAGGACTTATAGGTTTTTCACTCTTGATTTGATCGATCCAGTTTTATCTTTTACTCTTGGTGGAAGAGCTCTAACTTGATTTCTCTTCCTCCTAGTCTGAGTTTTGGTTGCTGTCTTAGCTTGAAATGCTTGCTTGTCCTTGCTTATGCATTGAATTTAGAGCCTAATTTTTGGGCATCATTTATTAATAAATCTAATATCATCAACATAGAATTTAAATATTAAACCTCTTTAGAAATGGCATTTAAAATAAAGACATATATAATGGCTGCCTATTTCTCTGTTATAGTGATTGAGAGTCAATGTGAGACATTACAAAAAATTTTCTACTATCATTTTCCAAAAATTTGAACCACTAAACCAACTTTCAAGTCTCCACTCCTAAAAAAGAAGTGGCAGCTTAGTTTTTTAATTCTGAGATCACTATATTAAGACTCAATAGAATTTCAGAAATGATCTAAAATTTAGTCATCTCTCAATCTCTCTCTTTAATTTAATCTTTAGCATGCTATTAAGATAATTTTTAAAAGATTAAGAATTGAAATAATTTACTCTACTTGTACAGAATAAAATGTAATTGCGGAGTAGACTGAAAAATGAGGACAAACTCATATTAAAAAATAGTCAGGATGATATTTACTCTCCCATCAATATTTTCTCCCCTTATAATAGACAGCATCTAGGATATATTATGCATTCATATATTATAGATTTAAATTAAAGGAATATGCGGCTATCCTTCTACAAATCATTCACACAAATAAAATACAATAGTTAATTTTAAATCAGAGAAACCAGTCGTTCTCACCTAGCAAATAAATAAGTCAAAATTAATCCTAGAATATTCCAACCAAGTAGTTTCAATCATTTCTCAAAAGATCTTAAAAATAAGAAGCAGTATCTAAAGACAGTAGAAATAACAGTATATTTGCTTCAGATTCATAAGTTAAATATTATATAAAAATAAAATTAAGCAATAATTATCTCTATTTAAATATGAATTCTATAGACCTTAAAGCAAACTGAATTCCCACATTTCTCTGCCCACTCTTCATTCACTTCACCTAAGGCCTAATTTGAGCTTAGGATAATCTTCAAGCCAAAATCGAATTAATTTGTAAAAAGATGATAGCAACTTTGTTTAGAATTAAAAAGACAATAGCCACGTTAAGCGTTAGTAGCAATATTCATAATTCAAGAAAGCAAATGCAAAACTAGGATCTAGCTACATCAAAAATCTGGTTATAAAGAAAACTACTCAAATGAGTTATTATTCAATGGGCAATCAACCATCCTCAAAATTAATTCACAAATTAATCTTAGCATTAATTTTTACCTTGAACTTGTAAAAAATGCATTCAAATCCTCAAAAAATGTAAAGAAAAATAGAAAGTCCAAATACAATAGAACCTTTTAGGGAGAATATTATAATTTATATTTTTATTAAGTATTCAGCTACTTAAATAAGCAAGAATCAGAATCAAACTAAGAGAGATTGAAATAAAATAAAATATTTTTATTATATGATATAAGTATTTAATTTTTCATAATTTGAAATATCTCTAATCGAAGTTCTAGCTCTGAAGATGAAGCAAAGAGAAAATAGATTGTTGAGTTAGCTAAATAAACTAGCTAAGAGAGGAGATAAGTCGTAAGCAAAAGAAGTAAATTAAACGTGACTGCTTCAATTATGATGGCAAACTATTAATTATCTATTCCAGAGGCTACTTATGAAAACACAGATCGACAAACAATAGATATACACTGAGTTTAATATTATTTTAAACAAGAAATTCAAAACAGAATTCATAGAGCAGGCGTCTCTCTAGTTAAAGCTCTTCTTAGAGACCTTCGTTTAGATTATGAACATCTGAAGACGCTTGTTAAAGGCAAGGATTCAAGCTTTAAGCCAAATACTCTGCAGATTAGCAGCTGTCTCCTCTTCATCATTAAGAAAAAGAAAACGCTAAAATTAATTCTTGCAATGATTCTCATTAAATAATTAAAGATCCATATTAAATCACAACTCAAAAATTAAATTAGGAACTGAATCTAAGGCATAGGTTCAGCAGAGTTAATTTAATAAACGAGGGTATAATGAGGGATACAAAGACTTAATTTCTCAGAAGAGCATTTAGATTTTTAATTTAATTAAGCTACATTGAAAGTACTTTTGTATTTATAGATTATAATACAATAAATAAAGGGAATGGATTGATTCTTTAAGTAAGCATAAAGGCCTAAATTTAAGTTAGATTTATTTGATTTATCTATTTTCTAAAATAAATTTTATTGATATACTTTATGAATTCTCACCAATCAAAGTATAAAAATATTAAACAATTTATTTTTTATAGTAAATCGATAATTTGTAACTTACTTTTTGTTTTACATCTCTTTATGAATTTATGATGCAACAAATTTCATGATTAAATTTGAGTTAATGTAATAATCTGGGCAATATTTTAAGTTCCCTAGATGCTGGAAGACTAAAGATAAATTGAGTATTTGGAAAGTAAAAACAAAGAGGATGCTAAAGATCCAATTGCAAACAAATCATTAAGCACCGAAAAAATACAAAATTAAAAGAATACCACAATTAGTCCCTCTAAGGGAAGATTTACTGTTAATCTAATTCCTTACACCCTAAAAGATGCACTTCAAGCGTAAATAAGAGAATTTTATAAAAAATAAGATACCTTTGTTTGATTAAAATACTTATATTTATAAGGACTCCCGGTGTAGCTTAGCATTACTTTTTATCTTCAAAATATTTCTATATAGCAGAGTCCAAGGAAAGTTCTTAAAAACGAGTCTGATTCTGAGACTTCAAAAACTTCTTCTGAATCAGGTACCCTTAAGAAAATAAAAGCAAACAGAAAAAGCTAAATGAGTCTTAGCAGGTAAATATCTAGAAAATTTCTGGGCAAAAATAAAACAAACAAATTAAACTCGATGGAACTCTCTCGACTAGGCTAAAATTTATCTTTAAAAGATTTGAAACGTAAAACAGTTCATATAGAGAGTGCAACTCATATATCTCAAATTCAACATATAAATAAGTCCACATTGAACAAGCACTCATTAATGTATAAATTAAAAATTGCTTATATAATCATCTTAAAATAACCTTGTTCGAGAAAATTCAGAATAAGGGAGAGAGATTGCTTAAAGCAGAAACAATTTTAAACTTCTATAAATATAGTTGGAATTTTAATTAAAATCGGTGATTGGTTAAAATAATAAATGGAGAGTTGCAAAATGGTGTCAGTTGAAATCGCAGATTCACCCCCTGATCTGTAGCTTTTTCGATAGAGAATCAAAAATTAATAAGAGTTTCTTCTTTAATCATCTTCACAGTACCTCTCAGCAGCGAGATATGCCTCGCGTATTCTTCCTCATCTTCATCATCATCTTCATCTAAACTTGTGTCGCTTATAACTCTTTACTGAGCACTCCCACACAAAAGTTGCAAGGATAAAAAGTTCTTAGAATTTTATGCTGAATCGAATGGTGTAATTATTATTCAAATTGGACACACTTCAACTGCCACAGATTTATTCCATTTTAATTTAATATCTAATTTAATTCTCTTTTTTATTAAATTCTCAGCTATATAAGATAAGAATAACAGAACTTTATAAGTCTAAAAAAAGACTTTAGATCTTCATAATGAATCTCCTTCAATCCTGGTAAATTAAAGCATTTCTTTGCAGAACCTAGATTTATAAATGCAGAAAATAATGCAGAGAGGTAATTCAGCTTAAAAAAGAATCTCGAGCATCCCTTCAACAAAACTTCGGCTTATGAAGCTAGATAGTGAGTAGTCATAGAATAAAATTCTCACAGAGGAAGAAAAGATACAAAGGAATTTTATATGCTGGTGTTTAATTTTAAAGATTATGCTTGAGGTAGATGAGGGATTGAAGCTCACAAATGCGATCTTATATCTTATTTTTTAAAGTTTAAATGCTGTAAAAGAAGGACAAGAGAAGTTCAAAAAGTATCTTTAAATATAGGAAGAAAGACCAAGGGTCTAAACATACATTCAGAAAATGTATGAACAAAGAAATATCATTTAGCTGAAATAGAAGGAAGAGAAAAAGAATGATTTAAAGCAGCTAACTGACTCATACATATAATATCCTTAATTTATTATAATAAATTTGCCATAAAATATCTCATACAGCAAATACAAGAATAAAATTAGGAATCAGTACTCTTAACTGCAAGACAAATAAGATCTTTCAAATTCCGATTCAGTAAGCAGCTCAATGACTTGTCAAAAGTCTTTTTAAGATCTAACTACCTATTAATCTTAACCTTAACAAAGTTAATTAAAAATATTATCTTAAAGTACCAGTCACGAGAGGAACTAAGATAATTTAAAATTTAGTACTTGGATTTAAATTATATATAAAGATGAAAATGGTAAGAATTGAAACAATTAACTCAGACTAAATCTTGGAAATGCAATCAGAATAGAAAATTTTGAATCACTGAATGAAAATTAAAGCATTTCGAAGCTGGGCTCTGATCCACCTAAAAACAGCAAATAACTAATCCTGAATAACATCGTAAAACTTCTTTTTTTATTGAATAAGTTAGAAAAGAAGGAGACTCAGATTAAATCCATTCTAAAGAAATAAATTAGTTACTTTAATACGAACAGTATAAAGACCCACAGAGAAGTCAGAATTCAAAAAGAGCATCTTGATTTCAGTAAGTTGTTAAATATGAGTGCATTATTTTTCTAACAACTTTTATAGAAAAGCTACTCTTCATTCAAGATGTTATAATTTCCGCAAATAAGATTAAAGCTATGAAACTCACTGTCAAGGATATTTTAAATAACGTGCATAAGCCTGATAAGCCATATTCAAAAGGAGAGCTTTCACAACAATTCTTTACTGCAATAAAGTAAAACGATATCAATCTGTTAAAAGACCTTTTGAAATACGAGAGACATCTAGTCTTTGAATAAGATCACTTGTTTGAAACTGCATTACATTGGGCAGCAAAGAGAAATCATGTTGAAGTGCTGAAATTGCTAATTTAAAATGGATCAGATTTAAATAGATAGGATCTTGGAGGAAGAACACCTCTGCTCATAGCAAGTAAATTCAATCATATAGAGTGTTTGCGATTGCTTTTGGCATCTAAAGCAAATCCAAGGATACGCACGGTTAGTGGCTTGACTCCTTTTGAAGCATCTACTAATAGAAGAGCAAAAGGAATGATTGCAAAATGCTTGATGCTGTAGATTTGTCTCCCTTTAATCAGCTAGAGAAAGAGGCAGAGAGTTTGGGAAAGAGAAGGACTAGAGTATCTATTTAGTAACGACTAAAATGTTATAGAAGACTTCATAGATCAAATAAGGCTTTGATTTAATTACCTGCTTCTAGGGAAAGAGACTCAGATGTCTTAAATTTTAGATTTAATTTTTTCTTATTTAAAAAGACCTCCTTCTCTAAATGTTATTAAAGTTAATTCTTAAGATGTAAAAATGATTGATAACTGAAAATTTAATGCATATCATTACTGTGAACCACACTCTCAAATCTTTTTTACATAAATTTCAGCGACCATTATATAAAAAAAAGTATTTATCAGCAGCGAAGTGATGGTGACTTTGAAGGAACCTAATTCCTGCTTTTTACAAAACTTTTGGCCCCTGTTTGAGCCTTGGCAGATGAAACTCCTGAGTTTTATCCAATATATGATCCTGACCCCACTAGCTCGATCTGCTGTGCTCCACTGTTAGTTACTCCCATGGCTTCTCTTTGTAAGGCTATATTAGAATAGCCTAAATTATTCGCATGCAAGTCTCCCTATATTCCTTGGAAGTTTCTTCCTTCTCCTTGAAAACTGATTATAAAAATGCACTTAAAGTGGAATAAAAACTTTAAGCAGGATATGGTTATTGAACGATCTGACCTCCAGGCATTGGCTATTAGTAAGTCATAATCTTATTAAGAGAGCCTTATCCTCCACTCTTTTAGTTTCTACTAGAATGGGATGGGTTTATAAAAAGCTGCTGAATTTAGACCGTGGTTGAAGCCTGTAAGGAGGAGTTTGTAGTATTTTAGAATGAAATTAAAATGCTAAAAATTACTTTTAGTATTCGTTGTGTTCAACATATTTACAGGTTTACCTTCGCTTGCTGTTGAAAGTTTTTGAGTTCCAAAGCCTACGCTTAAAAGATTAGATTACGATTTGTTGCCGCTAATCATACTGTTCTAAGACCCGCCTTATTTAGAAATATAAATTAAACGCCTTATTTGGCAATCTTTGACTATGCATAGGTGTGAGTGGGCGATCTTGAACTATTTGTTTTCTGCTTTTAGTTAGCAATGCTTGTTCCAACAGTTATTTCATTTTATCCTTGCATTCCAAGGAGGTAGCCTTGGCTTTTTAGAGTTTTCTCTCTTTAAGTTTAATTGAATTACTGCACTAAATAATCGCTTTGATTCTAAGTGTTTTAAGTATAGATGAAAATTACTTTCACAAAGAAGTTAATTTATAGAAGATCGTACTCAATACAAAATGATTCCATGTACGATTTGGACGCTTCACAAAATTGTTGCTCATATTTTTTATAAAAAATTTAGCCGCAATTTAATTAACCAATTTCTTAAGTAATTTAATTTTCAATTAAAATCAGACAAATATTAGATCCTTGAAGTTAGAGTTGTGTAGAATTCTTAGCGCTAGCTGTTCTCAAAGATTAAGAGTGATTTATTTGGGATGTAGAATTTTGCAAATACAGACCCCCAGTGTGAGTTTGATTGTAAATGCTTGGGTTTTAATGAGAAGCTGTGGGGCTTTTGGACTTAGACTTGAAAGAAGGCGATAAATTGTGAGTAGACTGATGAATGATGACTACATTTTAATTATTTGCAGTAGGCGATTTGGCGATAGTTGGTGATTTAGAGATTATCTTTTAATTAACTTGCTAAGCTACAGCCCTCTTTCCATCTACCATCAGATTTCTCTCAAATTTTAATAAATATCAAGTTTAAACATTAAGTATGCCATCCTTTAAAGCGCATTTGACAAGCAAAAGTAATTATTTATATTGGCATTAATAGATCAGTTAAATTTAATCTTCATATTTTAATACTATGGGCCCAGAACTTGTTTTCCTTTTCAGTTCAATCGTGATCCCTGCATTAGTCGTGCTTTTCAACGGATTTCACATTGTTGATGAGGGTCACGTTGGAATATACTACAGAGCAGGAGCTCTATTGCCAGGAACCACAGATCCAGGATTCCATTTCAAACTGCCAATTATAACTTCCTACGAAAACATTTAAATCACTGTTCAGACTGATAAAGTTACCAATATCCCGTGCGGAACTAGTGGAGGTGTAGTTATCTACTTTGACCACATAGAAGTAGTAAACAGACTTAGAAAAGAACATGTGTTCGACACTATAAAGAACTACACTATTCATTATGATAAGACTTGGATCTTTGATAAAATTCAGTAAGACTACATTCTACTTGCTCTTATGTATAGTCTGAACTTAAAAATAAACTACTTCTGATACGTGTTTTAATTCTTATGTTTAGTCACGAAATCAATTAATTCTGCAGCAAACACACTCTAAACTTGCAATTATACAGTAGTTTTATTTCATCATATATAAATTTTTTTATTATGGAAGTGCATTATTTTGGTATACTCTATTAATATTACAGATTAATTAGAGGTTTATAAGAAGTATTTATTGACAAGTTTGATTCATTGGATGAGAAATTAGCTGAAGCTCTATAGCAGGATTGCTTAAATAATATTAATCTCTTGTTTAATTGCAACAAGTGGGCTCCAGGAATAGAGATTATTGCAATAAGAGTGACAAAGCCTCGCATCCCAGAAAGCCTACTCAAAAATTATGAAAAGATTGAGGCTTAAAAAACCTAGCTTTTGATTGCTGAACAAGAATAAAGAGTCTAGTCAAAGAGTAAGGTCTTATATATTTAAGCTTTTTTATCCCAAAATAATTTCCTAAATCTCTTCTAATTAATTACATAGGAGCTGAGACGATAAGAGTTGAGAGAAGAATAGAGGCTGAGTCATAGGCAGAAGTAAACAAAATTGAAATGGAGAAATAAATTCTTCAAAAAGAATCTATCAGGCAAATTGAAGAAATAGAAAATTCCATATATCTTGAGAGAGAAAAAGGAAAAGCTGATGCTCACTACTATAAAATTGCAAAGATGGTAGAGGCAGAACAGAAATAACTCACACAGGAATACTTGAAAAAGTTGGCTATTGAAAGCATAAGCAATAACACCAAGATTTATTTTGGCCCAAGTATTCAAATAGAATTCATTTTTTATTGTAAAAATGTAATTCCTGCCATGATTGTTGAGAATGTAGATAAACTACTTTCTCAGGTGTCCTAATCATCTAACTGATAAAGAGACTATTTTTAGCTTTATTTGAATTCAGAATTAATAAGTGTTAATTTAAAAACCATTGAAGTACAAGAATAGAAATGTTATGATGAGTAAATTTTGTAGATGAATGATGTATCATTAAAGCAGTCTGTTTTAGCTAGTATTTGCATTCTAGTTGTGCTTCTCCTCTATTTTAATTTGCATGAAGCTGCTGACTTAAGTTCTGCAAATAGGGCACTTATTATTCTAAAGTTAAAAAAGATTCCATTACAGTAGTTTTAAACAAGTCTTTAAGAATAGTTTGCATTCTGACAATTTGAGAGCATTAAATGCAAAGGCACATGTGTCTGCAAGGAAGCACTACGGTGTCCTTAGTGGTTGTGTAGCAGATAACGCATTCCTTCTGGGTATCATCTTTTATGTTAGCTGTGGAATTGTCGATACCGAAAATGTCATTCAAATCAAAGATAGTGTTATTGTACTAAAGTGGATCAAAAGATTATGCAAATCTTACCAAGAATTTTTGCTTGAGAGGCTTGAATTTGACTGGCCCATTTTCCATAAGGAAGGTTCCATAAGTAAACTATACAGACTTCTTTGCTCTTCCTGAATAGTTTGGAGGATAGACTGCCTCTATCATTATAACAATAGGATAGTAGTCCTCCTTGAGAGTAGTCAAATCTTCATTTCTGTACAGCTGAGTGTTTAGCAAGCAAACTTTAATTAGTCAAAGTTTATTCTTCATTGAATATAATTTAGACTTAAGATGGAAATTGCTCTTTAAGTCCTGCTGAGAACTTATACGAGTTTGGAATAGGGTGCTGAGGGTTCGTCAAGAAACTATATGAGAAATTAAAATATCAAGAGAGACAAAATTTATCAAAGATAGATAGGTGCAACTAGTCTATACTGATGCTTACTATAGAGGAATATTGGATGCGTTTCTGCACTCCTGGGCACAGAAGTAAACAGTTATCTTGCATTCATAGTTTGCATCATAGATGAGATCCAAGTAGTATGTGTGATCTGACATCCTCACCTGAAAATTTTGAATTCAAGATTGATGTTCTTACCATTTTAATGCTTTCCTTTCTTATGTTTACGTGATTTTTAAGAACGGTGACCTTCTGAGTTTTGCCTTCTTCAGTATTGTTATTCACAGGCCTCTAAAATTTAAGGTTAAAATGATAAAATTCAAGCATACAGCTGCCAGCCCTGCAGCAGGCACTCTGTTTTACTCTGCATTTGCCACATATTCTCTAAATTAGGTTTAAGATAAACTGACATCATATTGGAAGATCCTGTTTCAATTCTTATTCTTAAGAAGGAATTTTGATCTTATTTATCTTATAATTGTCGTAGTTCTTACTGTCTTCTTTCAGCATTCTACAGATACAAATTAGTAAGGAACATAACTCGAGAGTAGTCTTACATTTAAATAAGACTTCTCACAGTAAATCAATTAAAAAAAATTATAATTTGAGTTTCCCATTTTAAGTTCAATGAAACAAAATCTTCTTAGAGAATTTTCCGATATAAAGTATTCTATGGGTGACTTAAGTGAGAGTGGGTATACCCTTTTTATCAAATTTATAATTCTATAATTCTGCAAAAATATTGTCACCATCAATCCTTAAATTATGAAATTAAATTAGGGGAAATAAATTTTAATTAATGTCGACCTTCAGCTAATCCATAAATTAAATTTATGTATGAAGTAAATAATTTGTATAAATTCTACATCACTAATTCCGAGCAGCCTAGACGATTTTAATGTGCTTTCAAAATTAGGTAAGTATGATTGAAATTGCTTATTGACACTGGTGTATTGGCTAAAGCATGAGGTGCTTATTTGCGAAAGAATTACCGTTCTCCTACTACAATAAATGCATTTTTTTAAAAAAAGGAGGAAAATTTAACTTTTGCAAGGCTAACTTGGATAATAAAAAAAACACTCAAAATCCAAATTATCATTTTTTGCAAAATCTTTCTTTGACTCAATTTTAACAATTGGTGTAACTTTAGGCGAAGGTTCATACTCCTCGGTTTATCACGTTGTAAGGAAGGAAGATCAAAGCAACTATGCTCTCAAGAAAGTTAACATGTTTAATCTTGGAGACAAAGAAAAAGACAACGCGATAAATGAAGTGAGAATACTAGCCTCGATAAAGCATCCATGCGTCAGTTCCTATAAAGAAGCATTTATCGATGAGCCCTCTCAATCGTTATGGTAAGATATACAAAATGGAGAACAATTAATTGAATCATTTAAAGAAGAGACACACGATTTTAAAATTCAAATTTAGTATAGTCATGGAACTAGCAGATGATGGAGACTTGTATCAAAAAATTTAAAAACTGCAGACGTCCCAATAACTTTTTTAAGAAAATGAAATATGGAAAATTCTCATTCAAGTAAGCTTATAAATTTCTAACGTCACATAGGTTGTATTTGGACTGAAAGCACTCCATGATTTAAATATCATGCACAGAGATATAAAATCCGCAAATGTGTTTTTAAACAAGGATGGCTCTGCTAAGATTGGAGATATGAATGTTTCCAAAGTGGCATCCCGTGAAGGTTTAAATTATACCTAAACAGGCACGCCATATTACGCAAGGTAAAGATTTTGATGATCTTAAATTAAACTTTAGCCCCGAAGTTTGGAGGGACGAGCCTTATACTTTCGTAAGTGATGTTTGGTCTCTTGGATGCGTTCTCTATGAAACACTAACCTTAAAACCACCCTTTTAATCTACAGATATGGGAGGCCTTTATAAGAAAGTGCTGAAAGGTCATTATCAGAAAATACCAATGCACTATTCAGCAGATCTCTCCATAGTTCTGAAATAGATGCTCTAAGTGAAAGCTGAAAACCGTCCAAACTGTGAGTAACTCATCTAGATGCCCATTTTTATGAAAAAGGCAAAATATTTCTTCCCCACTTTTGTTCAGAGCTACACCATGCTTGACTAGTCAATACTTCTGAAGACTATTAAGATACCTAAGAGTCTGATTTAATCTGAGGAAAGCTCTTTTTGGAATGACTTATCCCAGAGACTTCCCAGACCCAATTATGAAAGGGACTCAATTGGTCAAACAGAGGATATCTATGATCTAGCTTCTAACAGATCTCATTTGAAGAACTAAGTCGGCAACGGAACCCAGGCAAGTACAACTAGTCATAATGATTCCATCTCTAGGATTAATCTTCCTCAGATAAATAGCCTCAAATCTATGAAAGGGAAAGAGAGCTCTCCTAATTTGCTCAAAAGAAAGAGGAACTCTAAGAACAAAAGAAGTTTTGAGCTCCAAAATAGCAGTCTTGTTAAAAACTAATCGATGGAGATGTATGGAATATCAGAAAACGAGGATGATAGAAATATATGCTTGTGTGCATATGTTATCCCTTTATAAAATAATTTGAAGATGATGGGCTAGATAGAGAATTTTCACTAGATGCCAAACATATCAATTCTTAGTCAATACTTCTTACAGATTAACAACCCTCGACATCAAATTTGAATCAGAAGTCATCTCAAAATATCAAAGACACTTAAATTATGGCTAGTCAATTTGATATCAGTGCCATTTCTGCAGAGAAATAATCTGATCTAGATGATACTTATTCTTATCAAAGAGAAATTCATAAGCGAATTCTTTTAGGAAAACCTGTAAAGCATTACTGCTATATTTTTTGGGTAATCAAATTAGCAAAATAAAGCCTGGCCTTTTAATAATTACAGATTTAAAAATCTATAAATTCAATTCATGAACTCATGCAAATTAGTCATAATTGTTTTTTTTGAAGTCAATTAAGTTTGGTCGAAGGATTTACTCTAAATTTTTCACTTAATTTTTAAACAAGTTAAGCATAGTATAAATTCAGGTAAAAATAACAAGCATACAATATCTCTAAACAAGCCCTAACTGCAACTCCCTCCTCAAAAGAAGAACAATTCCCTAATGTATGATGATTACATCAAGTCCTACAAGATTCCTTAATCGATCCTAACTCCTCTGTAAGATAATTCTCTTATCCACCTCCAAAAAGTGAATCAAAATCTATCTGTAAATGAGAGAGGAGTTGCCCAAAATAAAGACTCTGGGAGTCTGTTGCCCAAAATTAGACATGATAAAACTAGAAACACAAATGAGTATGGTGATTCAGGATTGATACCTGCCAATAACAAGTACAGATATTAGTCAGAGACCAAGAACATCTCAAAAAATACAGATAACTCAAGTAACAACTCAGCTGGCTCCAAGAGTCTTCTGGGAATCAACAGTCAAAACAAAAACTATAAGAAATCAGTCCTTATTAAAAATCATGCTTATTAGCATTTGTAACTCTAAAATTAGACTAACACATCATCTTAATCCCTCAGTCTAAGCTAGCATCAGTCACATGCATCTTTAGCAAAGAATTCTAAATAAACCCTGCTTAAGAACTAAATGGGTATTATCTTAAAAAATGAAGCACCATAGAATGGCAGTAGTACAAGCTCATATAGAGTTGGAAGCTAATCAATCCAATAAAATTAAAATTTAGCTAGTTAAGGAACAATATAAACCCTAAATTTTAGTAAGAAAGATATATTTAGCATTGCTTAATTATTTCTTAATAAATAAAATGTAGAGAACATTTTTTCATATATAGCCACTATTCTTATCATATTTATTGTAAAAAATTAGAGACTAAAAGATATCAAATAAATTTAATTAAAACTTAATTCAAATAAGAGAGAGAGAGAGAGTTAAGAGTTTCTTCTGTTTAATGTTTCGCATCTCACTGTTTTTGAATAGTGAACATCAATAATTTGAAACTTAAATTTTATACTATTTTATTCTTGGTCTGAGGTAATAAAAGGACACAATTTATGAGAATAATTGTGTGATTAGACTTTATAGTTAAATTGTTCTCCTTTAGTGTGTTTAAATTGGGAATAACAAAAAAGAATCGTATATGGAGCAAGCAAATGACTCTTAAGCTTATTCTTAAGAAAGACTTCCTCATTAAATATATCATTTGAGACCATAGAGCATTCGACTGAATATAAATGAAGATAACAGTGGCAGTAACTAACCTTATCTTGTTCCCCATTAAAGTCTAATTTTTCATTTTAACTTTTTATGATAAATTAAAGCAATCCAAACAGCAATATAAATATCAACAATATAATCAATATAAACAACATGCACAAAAAACAGTACTTAAATCTCCAACTCTAGCACTAACTGCATTTGCATCAACTTCCAGAATCCCCATTCGAATACTTCCAAGGAATGTCTAATCTGAGCAACTAAAACCCTCACATTCACTCTTAGCTATTCGTGCAATAGTAATACCAACAGTAGCAATAGTAGTAGCAGCAGTAGTAGAATTAGTAAAATTCACAAGCAAACAGCAAGAGTATTATAACCAACAATGGCAATTTGAATTTCAGTAATTTGAATTTATAGCAGTCTAAGAAATTTAAAAACCTCTAATAAAATGGGGAAGCAGAAAGCTCACAAACAAACTAGAATGTCAGGAATAGTAGTAAGGCTTAGTACTCTAGTCTCTAAAATAATCGAGAATTCAAAAATAACATGTATTCAAACTTGCAAAACCAATAGATGAGTGCCAATGGACTAAACTCTAAATTGTCAAAAGAGAATACTCAACAAATATAGAGCAAACCTCCTCCCTTGAACATGAAATAGCACTAATAATTGATAACTGATGATTCTTTTACAAACCAACTTGCTCATTCGTATTTAAATAATTTTAGTCTCCTTCTTACAAGCATTATTCAAACAAGTAAGATTAGTAGCTTAAGTCAAATACCTCTCTTAGCAAAAACAACTATGCTCACAATCATAAAAGTCTGGCTGGATTGAACATTTTATCTATAAACAATAACCAAAATGCGCCTTAGCATAATGAATTTATAAGAAACTTAAATTTGTGATTCAAAATATTATAATTGCTTTTTAATTCTCTATGCTTACATCAGAAACAAATTTCGACTCAATTTTGAATTTTAGTAAAATAGTGAATGGGGGGGGCCTTTCCTCTTCATCCACTTTTTTCATGCAAATATGAAAAATCACGATCAAGCCTAAAATTAGCCAAAAGCACCAATTTTTTTTTCAAATTCAATTTCAGAGAGCCTATCCTGATCATACTGTTTATTTTAGAAAAATAGCATTAATTTTTAAAAATAAATTTCCAGATTTTATCTTTCAGAAAATTGTATTGAAAACTAGCTGTTTATATAAAATCATAGAATACATTGAAAAAATAATTGTAAAAAAAGTATTTGGATTTATTAAAAGAATAGCTTATATATTTTTTGTTGCTTTAAGTATAAAGAAAATTCTAAGATTCTGATATATTACTTGAGAGATCTCTGAGCTTCTGAAATATGTATCTAAAAATTATAAAATTCATCCTATTTTTTATTTATAAAACAATTTTTTTGCAATTTAATTTTTTTCCAAAATAAATATTCTTTTAAAATCTTTTATAATTACTAAAATAAAGAATATGGCCTTGATAGACCCTTTGCATTTAAATTTGGACTAAAAAATTATGTTTTTGGATAATTTTAGGCTAGATCACGATTTTACATATTTTCATTAAAAAAGTGGATGACGAGGAAAGGCCCCCTCCCTAGTAATTGATAATCCAATGAAATAACTTGTAATTTAAACAGACTGCTTTAATTAATAAAACGGATTATTAAAACCTTGTGGTACTCTAAAATGATTTTGATTTTATTTATTTCCTTAATCTACTTTTGATATGTCTTTTTATTCAAGTAAATTAACTAGAGAATTGAATGGATTGAATATACACATAAAGTTATATTTCAAGCTTAATAAATTGTGTATTTTAGTGCGGGGATTATAGAGGCATAATTTTGCGTTATATATAATCTATTAATTTTAGCTTTACTAAAAGCTTCTATACATCACTTCTTTCTTTAGAATTAATTAAATTATAAAATTCAATTAAAATGAATAAAACCACATAAAGCTTAAAAGCAAACTAGAAGAGCCATGATGATGGCCATTCAGCTAATAATATAGTGAAAGATCTTTCTTCCAAGAGTCAAAACCATAATCAGCAGAGTTCAAAAATGAGTACTCAGAAAGTTAATACTCAGAAGCAAAGCAATAGTTTCTTTACCAACACGATCAATGCCAATACTCATTTACTTTCTTTATAAGTCCTAATATTTGAAGGTATTGATTCTATGAGTGGCGAACCAAGCAAGAGTCTATATAACTACACTTCTCTATTTAAATTTTAAACACAACTTCTGTAGTGGGAACAGGAAAGTCAAAGAATGGCGTTGATAGCTCCTATTATCAGTACGGACCGAGAGCTAATGCCGTGGAGGATTAGTCGACATCTCAGGCGAGTCCTTCGAGCTATAAATAGCAAAGTAAAGCAGGCATTTTTGGAAAAGCTTGAGTAAATCTATTGACCCCTCAAAGTTGTAAATTGATTACCTAAGGTATTTATATTTGCAAAACATAGCTGAAGACTTCCTCTTAATTGGGGTCTAGGAAGAATTCTTAGACTGTGTCTGATTCGACTAAGATAAAAGTCGTATAGTCATCGCATATTGAGAATAAGGGAAAAACATTAGCGAACAGTTCAGGCGAGATTCGGCACAGCTATCTGTAACTGCAAATGGAGAGAATACTGGGAGACTAATAGCAGGACTCAGAAAAGTCGCATGAGAGAACAGCCACTATTCAGGATCATATTTATATGGAGGTTGATTTATAGCTCTTTGTAAATTATTCTAAATTATGATTAAGACAACTCTGACGATCAAAGTATTCAGAAGATTCTTGAAGACAATTCCATTCCTTAAAATAATTTACAAAATGACTCTTCATAAATATGTTAAAATCCATAAATATTTTTTCTTCAAGTCAAGAAGTTTAAAATGTTGGCGCAAATTAATCTCCAGAAGATTTTGTAACTGTCTCGAATAATCAAGGCTCAAGCTAATTACACTTAAAATAGCAGCAAGAAACTTCGCAGTTCTTAACTTCTAAGTAAACTGCTAAAGATTTTTATTTTTAAGGGGGAAATAAAGGCATGAATAAGAGCTCTGGTTAAATCTCTGCAAAATCTAAACCAAGAAAGGAAAATTAATTGAAATAATTCAATAAATTGATTTTATATAAGGATTAGAGAGAATTATATACACCTTCCTATGCTATTCAAAATTCATCAAGATAAGGTTTTTAAAACACTAAAAAGGATAATCTAAAACCTTCTTCTCTTTCAAAGAAGTCTCCAGAAGGAAAATATAATTATAGATATGAGTTTGATTCAGATTATTAAAATCATTAGAGAGAAAAAAGTTTAGGATGATCCAAGTTGTTAGTTTTTATTTAGAGTATGATTTTAAAACAATTTAGAGTGCAAGATTTGTTTAAATTTTTTTGAACTACTTTTCTCTTAGAGAATTTTATAATTCTTTTAATATTTTAATTTTATTAAGGGACATAGTAGCCCTAAATATAGATAACTTTGTCAAATTTTGAGTAAAATTACCTAGAAGGAGCAAGTAGCATGAACAACAATAATAATTCATAAAGCAAAATCTCTTCTGCCTTATAATCAATAAATTATGCGGAGGGATAACTTTCAACTAGAAATTGTAAAAATCCTTCGAATAAACTACTTATAACGGAGCAAAAACCTAATGCAAATAAAATCCAATCTTGCTCTAATTCACAGGAAAGGAAAATCAACATCACTAACTTTCTTACTCAGACTTAGAAAATAAATCAAAATGATACAAAATATAAAACACATAAATCATCATTATTCTTTTTTTTTTAAAGATGGTCTCTCTCTAACTTAATAAATGAAAACGGGTAATCTAGATAAGGATAAGATGGCAAATAACTTACAAGAAACTAATTTAAACATTAAATTCTAAGTAAATACAAAGACATAACCTTTTACTCCTTCAAATGCCATGAAATCAAGTTAAACCATAAATTTAGCCTCCTATAACAGTAAT